>JALRMF010000121.1:0-128609 GCA_026120015.1 Dendrostoma leiphaemia | reverse complement strand
TATTTAATAAATTATATAATTTATTTATATATGCTTTTTTGCAATTTTATATCTTTATAAATAAAAAAGATAGGTTAAAGTTGATTAGATTGTTTTTAATAGAATAAAAAAGGAGAGTTTTATATAAATTATATTTTAAAGAAAAGGTTTAAGGTAGGGGTGCGTTTATTGCTAGGTACAATTGATTTTATTATATATATGTATAAATAGGTTTCTTAAGCGAGTTAAAAGATTTACATTAATATACTGGTTTATTATATCTCTTAATATTTTTTCTCTTTTATATAAGTAATAATATGGTTGCTTAATTAAGATAAGGAGGCTATCGTGGTTAAAAAAGGTGGTTATAAGTTTAAAGAGTAGGTTAATTAGATTAAAGGGGAGGAGGGGGAAATTGGTTTAGTAAGAGAAGAGGTTATTATTATGATTTTATTGCTTTTTTAACAAACTTTGTTAAAAGGGCTTTTGCTGCTTTAAATAGTTACAATAATAAATAAGTGCTAGGCTTAAAGATAATTGCCTTAAGCTTCTTTTTATTTTAAAAGGGTAGGTTTTTTATTGCAAAAAGGGCTATAAATTATTATTTTATTTTATTCTTTTTTTTTTTAATATAAACTTTTTATTTACAAAAAAGTTTCTTTAATTTGCGATAGAAACTTTAATTAACTACATTAAATATTTTTTTAATTTATTTATTGAATTTTTTTTAAAAGGTATAAAGGAGGTTATTATTGTAGAGCTTTTTAGTAGTATAATTGCATATTGCTTTTGCAATTAAAATTATTAAATATATGTTAATTAAGTCTATTATAAGGGGGGCAAATTAAAGGGTTAGGTTAACAATGGACTAATTGGTTTTATCAACTTAGCTTTTTTTTATAAGGTTCTTATATATAAAGTTGCTAGAGGCAGAGACTAACTTTTAGGTAGACTTTTCATCGTTTGCTATTGTTAATAATTATATAAAAAGGTAAGGAAGGTTGTTGGTTGGTTAAAAAGGGGTTTAGTGTGTTAATAAATTATTGCCAGAGGGTATAAAATAAAACCACGCAAAAGGGAGTAATGCTGGGGAAACTTAGCCTGCGTGTTTCGTTTGCTTTTAAAGGGGTTTTTTATGTGAATGGGTGAATGGCGGGGTGAATGGCGGGGTGAATGGCGGGGTGGTTGCTAGGGTAATAGAATATAATTTTTTAAGTTTTGGCAAATGCGTTTTGACTATGCGATGGGGAAAGATTGTGAGATTTGGGAGGGTTGTTGTTGTTGTGGAAAGGACTAGTTTTTAAAGCGTGACAAAGGTAGTGATATATATATTGCTAGGTATAGTTGTTAGAGGGATTATAAAGTTATTTGCAATATTATTTTGCGTTAAGGACGTCTAGCAAGCATGACGTATAAACGAAAGCTGGTTATAAGAATTAGCATAGTACCTCTTTTTACGAGATTTTAACGTGCGTGCCGTTAGTAAACTGCTTTAAAGGTGAACTGTTTCTTTTACTTTGCTATTTGTAGTTAACCAATTTAACTACTGATTAGTGTTAGTAGGGTTTTATTTAGTGGAATTGTGCACTTGTTGGTTATATAATTGATTTATAGTTGGTGGTTGTTGGAAGGAAGGGAGGCTATTTACGTTGGGGGACAAGGCTATGGAAGGTGGCTTATGTCCCCCTTCGTTCTGCACTAGCCGTAGCCGGCTAGCGCCGGTCCGCGGCGGACTGGTCCTCTAGCTGGACAAACGTAGGCCCGGTCCTTCCTTCCAGCTATGAACCTACACTTACTTCCGATCGAAATATTCAATTCACAAACGCAGATCACCGATACTTGTCTTTGATCACTTATGTAAGCAGATCATGTGTATTCCGACATCCTGAGGTCGTGGACACCGGGATCCTACCAAGTACCTTCTACGCCTTCCCTTCAACGCATTTCACCAACAATTCTTTTCATTTCAACTTGAGATATTTATGTTCATGGATCTTGCTAGACAGCTCAATCTGGCCGCTATTGCTTCACCGACGGAGGAAAAAAGATGCTTTATCCCGAACGGTGCTCTCGATGACTTGCTCAGCGAAGCTAACGTCATCTTCCACCTCAAGGACCGGGTTCCGCCTGAATCATGTCAGATGATCACGGTTCATGTCATGTCGTCGTTGAAGAAGGTGTTTTCCATACTCGTGCTGGTAGATAAGGTCGCCTGCATAATGGACTTCGTCCAGAACGGCATCCAAGATTCTCATCTCCCTCTGTTTCGGGCATCCGATCTGGACAAGAAGATACCGGCATCGACGGATATCACCACGCCCCCTTCGAGTCTCCTCTACGCCAGAATCGGTGATGATCACGCTCCGTTGAACTTCTCTGCCGTGTGGGACCACCGTGTCTCCGAGGCATTCTTCGACAAACAGTGGGTCTTTCTTGCTCCTGTATTCGAGGGCGGCCACGGTATGATCAACCATTATGAGTTGACGGAAAACCATCCTCTACCCATCGTCGGCGATTTGGGTCCACTGGCATGGTTGACAGTACCCCATGGCATCAAAGTTATAGAGATTGAGGGGCTAACCGAGGTGACCCGCGTTCAACTACACCACCATCACCACAATTTCAGCAGCCATTCAGTGAGTTCGTTGTTCTTTGACAATAATTTGCTCATATCAAAGAGTTGACCCAGGTCAGGAGGGGAATCAGACATTCGCCATCAAGAAGATTCGTGGTTTGCGGCAGTTTTCGAAAGAACGAGAGGCACTGCAAATTGTGAGAGGTTACAAGAACCAGCATCTCATTGCGTGTCTCGCGACGTTCAACACACCTGATCAGAGATACTCGTTCATATTCCCCTGTGCGGCAGGAGACTTGGGCCATCTATGGAACACGCGGCCAGATCTGGTTTTACAGAACGACTTTCGGTCATGGATGTTAAGGCAGTTTAACAGCCTTGTTGAAGCCTTGTCTTTGCTTCACGGGGCGTCAGTGAACCCCGACACAAGGAACCCTGACTCAACGGATGCTCGATGCATAATTCACGGGGACCTCACGGCCTCGAACATTCTGTGGTTCCCAAAGGGCGATGACATCGCTCTTAGTCAGCTCGTGATAACGGATTTCGGGCACAGCGTGATCGTGGGTGATGCACGCTCGCAAAAGTACCAGAGCGCAACACCTTACAACCGCACATACCAGCCTCCCGAGTGCCACATCGATGTGGGGGCCATCGAACTATCGAGTGCCGTTGACATATGGATGCTAGGCTGTACATTCCTCGAGCTCATCACTTGGTTCTTCTTCGGGTGGGAAGGCGTCCACGAGACGTTCTATGAGTCCCGTGTTGAGCATGTGGGAAATCTCAGTGAAGACTCGTTCTACAGCTCAATGGAGTCGACGCTGGGAGTGAAGGCTGGGGTGCTGCGGTGGATGGACGTCCTCCTGGGACATCCGGCATGCACACACAGTTTGCGTCATGTTCTGGCTTTGGTTCGAGAGAGAATGCTTGTTGTTGAGCCCAATGATAGAATCACGGCTGGGGCGCTAGCTATAGAACTTGGGGCAGTGTAGAGCCCGCATTGATAAACTCTCAGAACCGTGCCCAGTACCACTATCATGTCTCGACGTTGCGCATGTTGGAATGTTCTGTTTTATCACACTGCTCCGCGCCATTATCATCGACGGTGTCTTGTTGAAAACTCGAAACTGATTCAGCCAATAAGCCCATAGTCATTGCCCCACTAGCAATAGAGTCTCCCATTCCAAGGTTGCGAAAGTGTGTGTACGGCTTTGTATTGAAAGGAAGAACATCTATCGACGTTTCAAACGGCAACATTTACATAGCCGTCCCTACCACCTGGAGTGAATGTCCTGTGAATGTGCCCCCCCCCCCTCATCTTTCCTAACACAACGATGGTAGAGACCCTCCACTGGACATGATTACGTATTCTTCGCCGTAGACTCTTAATTTTCACCTCGGTCGTGGTACTCAGTTTCGAACATACGGTATATCTCGCTTGTTTCTTCCTGGTCGATGGGTCAGGAATTGAAAGTTAAAGTTGCCACAGACCTGGTGGCATAACGGGATACATCGGTACAAAATTTGGGATGAATACCGGCGTTAGCGACCGTGGGAGTTTCAGTTCGTAAAAGCCCATTACAACCTAGAGGTAGTCAGCACTCGCTCCCGTCCGCCGTTGTTAACGATATCAAGATACTTTTATTTCAACCTGGTCCTTGAACTCCGGAATTTTCTCAAGATACGCCATCAACTTGTCTTCCCTCAAATATCGATGTCGGATTATCTCTGTTACTGGCATCTTGATCTCTCCCAAGATCAGGTGGTGTTGCACCTACTCAACAGCAGAATGGGCAATCGCCTGCCCCAAATCGTTGGGTTGGGGGATGGATCACTGGATCAGATTCGCGAGCAATTATGTTGCAAAATGGCGGGGCGCGAAATGAGGTGGCGAACAGAGACAAAAGAGGCACTCGATCTGACTCAACCTTGAGGAGGGGGCGGCTTACGGAGGCAGCTCAGAAAGCCAGGTGACTACATATATGTCGACAGGTATGTTCCTATAGGTGGGAATCAAAGTGGGTGTCACCAGTCCACGTGTCTGCGCGTCAGCCTTCGGAGTAACGCCAGCCACGCTGTGCCACCAGGCTCTCGTTCTCGTCACATCTTCCTTTTCGCTTTGGTGTCGATCTCTTCAAAGTTATCAGTATACATACAGATCCCACGGTTCCTGCTCACCGCGCTCGGCTCGGGTTCCTGAAGATGTGATGGGAAGTATCAATCAATGAGCACAGTGCTTCAAATCACAAGGTGCGTTTAACGAAGCTCGATCATGATCTTCTCTGGCTTGTTTGTGTGCTTACACAAGAAATCTGCAATGCATGATGCAAGTCGAAACATCTGGTCAACCCTCCCGTGGCGGGCCTGGGATTGATTGCCAATGACTGGCGCAGAGAGCGATAATACCCAGGTTTCTTGCGTGAGCCGTAAGCCAAAAAGCCCCGTCTGCGACTTGGACAGCATGAGATGTCATATTCCTGCACGACCCTCACGACAGAGAGGGTGCCCTCGGGTCCCGTGAATGCCACCCGTCCATGGCTGTACCCCCTTGGGGCTCAGCCGAACTCTGGATTCAATGCCCCGCTTCAATGCTGCACTACATCTGAGTCGCTTTTCATGACTTTAAATAGGTTCGATGGGCTTTGGTTTTCTCCAAGGTGCAAGTCATCGACACTCGTAAATTTGCTTCCCAGAAAGCATGGAGTGGGTTGCGGATTGGCACCAGAGGCTGCTCGAAGAAGATGATGTACAGTTTCAGAAGTTTGGATTCGAAAGCAAATACGATTTCGAAGTATCAAGATCTCTTCTTCTGGAGAAATGGATGGCTTCGAACGTACGTTCAAATTTGACCATTGTCACCATTGGCCGGCTATTCGTCTTGATTACTTATTTGGGTGGCACAGAGCTTTTACGACTAACAGCTACCTATGTATCGCAGGATATTGAGAACACAACACTTGAAGAACCTCTTCGAAAACCTCTTAAAATTCCCGAGCAATGGGAAGAATGGCTCTCGGTATGTGCTGTTTTATGGAGGACTTCGCATACCCGTGGACCTACCTACTTAAGTAGAGATGCACTATCCGTGCTAATGAGATTGCCTGTAGACGAACAATGCTTTACAAGCTTCCAATACTCAAGGATTTTCCATCCTGTATGATTTTCACTCTTCTCGTGCCTGGCTGAATATGATGGCTAATTATGATGGCTGACCGAAAACGCACGCCAGGTTGCTCGGCAGGCCAGCTCGCCAGAACAGTGGCAACCAGACGAAATTGACAATTGTGCCGATATCAGATACACAGTTCAGGCGAACCATCAGTATCCTGAGAGTCCACAAACACATAGCCCGTGTCATACAGAGAAACAGTACCTATGCATCTGCGACAAGACTGATTGAGAACCCTCTCCAAACCAATGGCCCTAACGGTAAGCAAGTGAGCAGCACCGCTTCTGGTCTACCCCTACTCACACTATCATGATGCAGATGAGCTCGTATACACTGCATACTTTGAATCCGGGAAGAAACAATACGTCGGGAACCTTGCCTTCACTTTGACACATTCAATAGCTGCAAATTCCAGTCGGGCCCTAATGCTCGGCTGTACAGACGATGACATGGCCAGGATAACGAATATGTTGAAGGCGGCAGGAAACTCATGGCGGCACCCTCTGCTCTTACCACTCGTCTTCGTTGAGATTCAAACACGGCGAATAAAAGACCTAACAATGTCGGTGACGGAGGCAGGGCTGAAACTCAACGCAGATCTCGCGACGTTGAGGGAGGAGGGGCGAGATAAATTACCTGCGGCGTTGGTGACCACCGCCGAGAACTTGCGGACAGACTTCGGCATTGTCATTGAGGACTTGAATGGTGCAGCCCGACAGTTGGAGAACTTCATGCACCATTGCAAGTTACTGCTCGAAGCAGATCCAAACACTACAGGTCCCCCGAAGTCCGACACGCAGCGAATTTTCGAACGGCTGAGAGAAATCAGCCAAACGTACCAGGACGAAGTCGCCAGATGCCAGATCAGCATAAATAATGTTGCCCGGGCCCTGGAATTGGTGGGTGTCACCCTCCATCTAGACTTTGACATCATGATCCTCTCGCGGTCTCGGGTGCTCGAGCTTGATGGAATAAGGAAACGAAAAGCAATTTGTAAAGCTGCTGACTGACCACGGGCACAGCATTCAAAGGAATCATCTACGAGGTCCGCAAATGCAAGCACTACTCTGGCGTTAGTTGCCATGTTGTACCTCCCGGGCTCGACCATTGCCGTAAGATTGGTTCTGTGCGGTTCCATATATCATGCTGACTTTTTATCAGGCCGTTTTTGCGATGCCAGTCTTTGACTTCCAAGCAAATTGGATGGATGTGTACGGCAGAGCGTCGGACTACAACGATGGAGGATCTCTGGTCTCCGTTTATATCTGGTACTTTGTTGCTGTTTCCTCCATACTTACACTCTCAACGGTCACAATGTGGTGGATCCTCACATTTCACGGGCGCTCAAAGATCGTTGGTGTTTGGGTGAAGGCTCGAGGTTACGTACGCAAAGTCTTGAGGTCCAGTCGCAAAAGCAGCAATGCTTCTCGAAGCCCGGCATAGATCTGGTCCAGCTACAGTAAACCTAGGAATATGTATGTAGTCATGCGACTGATTCCAGACTGTCGTGCTTACCAGATAGATCAGTCCGTTGTGTCGAGCATTTTGTTAACCAAACGAAGTCTTTCTCGAAATTTATGTTTTCTATTTCCTGAGCCCTCGCTTCCATATGACAGCTTGGCATACAGTTGGTTTTGAGCTTTGCACGGGGATCACTTGTACGGTCTGAAGACTGGATAGAGGAAAGGGGGGAAAGGTGGGCGTCTCCCCTTTTGCAAGCCCTGCTTTGAGATCGATTGTGGCGCTGTGTCTAACAAGACTTGCCATTGACCGCGAAAATGGTCCTGTCATGCTGTTGATCGTATCCAGAATGCCTTCTCGACCAGCAACTGTGTGGCACCATCGCCATGCGATGCTGGTCGGCAAGCACGAACACTGACTGTAACACAACCGACCTCTTCAGATACAAACCCGAAATAGGGTGTCTTGCATGGCTTTCCTTCTGCATTTGTGTCTATCTAGACTGCGGGCCGTTATGTTCGCAGACCCGTCGTGGTCGACGTACTCCACACCGTGTTGGTGTGGTTTGTTGTAGCTCAATATGAAACAAGCACTTAACCGTGAAGACGGACGGAACTCGATACTCCTCGGTCTCGATCAGGTCGGCCATGCCGAGGCAGGCACTCCGGCAAAGATGCCCCTTTTTGGGGGCTATCCTCTGCTGAAATATGGGTCGAGGATGATGACGAGGCCACCGTCGACCCGTCCTGCTAGGCATATGCCCAAATCAAACGCGGGTGGGTATATTGCGTTGCTCAACTCAAAAACGGGAAGATGCATCTGCATCCTCGGACCCCTAAGCCCCGTTGACGCCGTTGACCCCTTCCTCCTCCTCTTCCTCGTCCTCGGTCTCCGGTGCGCTCTGGGGCAGGCCGTACTCGGCCTTCAGCTGCGCGACGACGTCGAGCGCGCCCTTCTTGAAGTCGGCATCCAGCACCTTGTTGTCCCGGCCCGCGGCGTCCAGGTCCACCCTGGCGACCCGCAGCACCGCGCCGACGAGCGCCTCCAGCTCCTCGGCGCTGATCGTGTCCTTCTCGACGCCCTCCTTGTGCGCCTCGACGCGCTGCTTCGTGTAGCCCCTCAGGAACTCGCCGACCACCGTGTCGCCGGGAGAAGATCCAGCAGAGCCGATCTGCAGCCACGGGTCCTTGTCGTCCCGCCACTGCGCCCCGTCGCCGTCCCACGCCTCGTCGATGTTGTAGCCCCAGAACGCGTCGAAGGTCTTCTTGGCCTTGAGGAACCGCGCCGTGAGCATGCTGTTGACGGCCTTCTCGCGGGCGTACTTGGGGGCGTTGCGCTTTGCGTCGGCCTCGCGCTGCTCGGCGGTACGCGGCTCGAACTTGATGTTGGACAGGAGGGACTGGGAGAAGTTGCGCTGGTGCCGGGTGGTGGTCGTCTCCAGCGGCTCGGCGAGGTCGAAGTTGAAATCCATCTTTGCTGGCTTGCTTGCCCGGGGGGAAGGGGGGGGTTCCGTTCACAAGAGATGAGGGTTGGGATTGGAGTGAGGTTGCTTGGAGGAGAAGAGTTGAGAGGGGGAGTGGACGTGAAGATGTAGGGAAGTTGCGTTTGACGTTGAGGGCGGCGTTGCATCTCCAAGGGTCCCCAAGAAGGCGGGTTGCCAGGTTGCATGAACCGCCGTAACCACCCGCCAGCTCAGTGCTTGCTCCACACAAACGATCGCTCGCCTCTGAATTGCCTAGTTGCACTGGCCTCCTGAATGCGAATGCACGGGCTGGTTATCATGATCTGCAATTGGTTTACAATTCATCAGATACGATAAGCCAGCCGTCAAATCTGGATTCGAGAGGACAATAGCGGAGTTTTATGTATACTTGGTGATGCCAGCCCGACATCGCGACTGAAATCCATGCTGCTACGGTACTTATTCAGCTAGTGATGCGCGTCGTGAGCAGCTAGGTACTCCCCGGTCAACGTTTGGGCTCACCCTTGTAGGGTGCTAGTGCGTGCCACAAGGTCACACTCGAGAAACAAGGTTGCTGGAATTTATTCATATTGATGCGAGTGGTATAAAAGCGACTGACTGTAGACATGCAGTATATCATAACTGCAGACCACTGGGGGGGTATCAGAATCACACATAGGTTGAGCGAGTCGTATCTGTCCGCGAAAGCAGACCTGTTGACAAAAGAGAGAATATCTTGACGTCGTTTCACACCTGTTCCTCATCCACCTCATAAGGTGGCCACAAATCCGCATAATTGTCCGACGTCTTCCTCCTCTGCGGCGCGCCACTGCCGCCACCTACAACCTAAGTTGCCGACCGGTAGTGGCTCGCCTCGTTCATTTCCCGATCCATGTGGAACTCCCTGCTTCGCCGCCATTGGTCGCGCTCGATGCGCTCAACGTTGCGCGCGAACGTCCAGTCGTCAAATTTGACTTGACCTTGTGTCGACCTGATCCGGTCGCGCTCCAGCTGCTCGTAGAGCTGCCAGTCGTCGAGCTGTGATGGTCGCGGGATGGGTGTGATGTCCTCCAGGGGAATTTGGTTCGGCAGACGCTCTAGAGTGAGTCGGAGAGTGTACACGTCGCTGTTTATGTTGAGTTTGATGCTCCAGCTGTGGACTATGTACCTGCAACAACATTAGTAACTCTTCATGTTTGCCCCAAACGCTGTTGTGGCACGCAGGAAAAGTTGTCACTTACAATCCATCGTAGCGCACGCCAGCTTTAGGGGTGAGTATGCTCTTCAGACGAAAGCTCCGGAGGATGCGGATTCTCTGTCCTACCTGAGAAACCAGATTATTATGCATCTCGTCGGCTCGTCCTTCACGTATGTAAACGCTCTTGCCGTCGTGCGTGTGCTCCTCGCGACCAGTGAGCAGCGCAAGCGCCGCGATCCCATATCGACCTTTCGTGGCCCTTTCGGAGGCAGCGCCGACGATTCCGTCTCGATGGGCGCAGCCTATGCTGAGCCACCAGCTAGGAAGCGAATCAGCATTTCGCGAGTGATCTGGTGGCCAACTCAAGTCCTTGGAAACTCACTGGCCAGGAATGAATCTATTATTTCCCTCCGCCTCAGATATCTCGATGACCCCCTTTGGCGTCCACACGCCCAGCCGGTCAGTCGCTGTCGCCGACCAAATCACATCTTTCAATCTTCCAGACATCAGACTGTCAAGCTGATACCTAGCAATCGTGGAGTACTCCGACTTGAACCTCAACTGCCTGATGGAGTTCTCGTTAGCGTTTTCTTGCCAACGAACGGCTGGGGAGTGTGAGGGGGCGGTCAGACTTGCCAATATCGTTGTAGGTCCGAAGCAGTCTTGATTTCACTCCCCAAGCCCGTCTCGACCCTCCTACCACCCAACAGCACCGCAGCCATCTCCTTATCATAGGCCCTCAGCATGTCTGCCATGAGCTTATCCAATTTCGCACTCTGAATATCGCTGAACGTGATCTTCTGTACTGTGTTAGAACCACCACTGGCGGTGGACGCTCTGGGATCCGAGCGCGGCGAGGGCATCTCGCCGTCGAACTTATCGGCGACCATCATGTGCAAAACGAAGTTCAGCTCCTCAAGCTCGGCGGCCAAGAGCTTCTGGCCCTGGGACAGCGCGGAGCGGACGTGATCCGAAAGTTCCAGCAGCTTGGGCACGTTCCAGGCGCCGTCCGTGATCCAAGGGCTGACATCGCCGCTGCAGGAATGGAAGGAGTCGTCAGTCGGGGCTCTGGAGAAGCCACCTGCAAGGTGGAAAAACTGTCAGTAATGGGTGATGAAGGGCTGCAGCAGGCTGGGTGAAAACAATGCAGACTCACTGGCCGGCCTCTCTGCGCTTCCGTCGTAGGAATCGGTGCTTGGTAATCTGACTTTGCGAAATTCAACAATCTCCTGTCACGCGTCACGTCAGGACCGTCCGCTATGTTCGAAAGCAAGTTGGCTGAGTAGCCGCACCTCTGAAGCGTCGGAAATGTGGCTGCGCCTCGGCTGGACTGCGTGCTCCGACGAGGAAAACCGACGGCGACGGATGCCCATGGCCTGGAAGACGCCATTCTCGAGTTTATGAAGACAGAAGGGGCCATGGTTCTGGTCGCGGCGATCGAGATCTGCGCGGTGCCAGAAATGATTCTTGTGTGACGCAGGATCCTGACTATGGCACCTCGTCTCAGATGATCTCGTCTTGTCTTGGTTCTCGTGCGACGGAGCCATGGATTTCTACTCGACGCTGATCATGTGACACTGCCTGATAGGTAAGCATGAGGACCGACGATAGCTTCGGCAGATGGGTTGTAGGTGTGATGAGTTGAGCATGTCTCTGTGGTCCATTTTGGACCCTGATTCCAGGGCAGGACAACAGACACTGCTTCATGCAGGGTCCTTGATGCATCGTCCCTGCCTTCTCAATCCGACCAACCATGTGCAAGTCAGGGACGCGAGTTGCTGCCGAACCTTGACGGTCCTGAGAGACAATACGAACACGATAACGTTGCTCCAAAAGTCACTCGGACCGGATAGGAAACCGATGATCTTGAACGTCCTCGGTTTGGTCAATAACGCTGACTTGGATTCGGTATCATAGTGAGACCACGCTACAGCCGAACTCCTCGCATGGCCCACATTTCGCCTCCTCCCTAATATATACACTTCCTGCCTCCTGTTGGTAGGAAAGAATCGAGCTGAAGAAATGAGAAGATGACCCCGGAGTGACTACGTCTGGTACAAGACAGGCCAGGCTGGTTGGATTAGTAGATGACCGTATCCTCCTCCGCCTCGACCATCTCATCATGGTCCTTATCCTCGTGACTAGTGCGTTCTGGTGCGTGTGCAGGGGTTGGGGAGTGTTTTCGATCATTAGTACTAGTGGCAGCGGACTCATCTTGTGCAGCGTTGTTAGACAGGTCTCTCTCAACTGGCTCACCAATTGTAGCATCGACGTGTGAAAAGGAAGACGGTGCTCCCAGGTCTTTCAGCCGCTGCTCCTTTCGGCGTCTGAAATGCTGCAGCTCGTCCTCGATCTGGATCTCGACGTCGCGGATTTGATCCTTGATCGTATCCTCTTGCTCTGTCGTGAGCTCCCACGGCCGGAAGTACTAGAACGTCGTCAGCGCAACCCTTGACAATACACCATCAGCGTCTGTCACAGCGGACTTACCAGCTTCGGCTCGCTCTTGGTCTGCAGGCTACGCGCCATGGCAAGCATATTGGAATGACGGGTTCGCATCTGATCACATTGCGTCAGCGACGCTGCCCTCCTGCAAGATCATACAAGGTCAGAATTCCCACTCACCGCTTGCTCGTCAAATCGAACCTGCTCAATTTTCCTGATCTTGTTGAGCTTTTCGAGCTTCTCTGAGCGGCGCTTGTCGTCCGCGATCTTCTGCTTGGCGGCTTTTTCCTGCTGTCTCTTCTCAATCTCTTGACGCCTCTTCTGCTGCGAGTTGGTCGTCGTTTGACTTAGTGTGCTTAACAAGCCACCGAAAAGGCGCTTGCCCCGCTTCTTCTCCTCCTCCTTGTTGACGCCCTCCCGTCGATTGCGGTCCTTTTCCCCAAAGGCAGCAGCCTGAGACCCTCCCCTGGACGTCTCCGACTCGCGACGGTCCCGCCTTGTGGGTGGCGAGGCATCGCGTCGCCTGCGATTGTATGGATGTCGATCCTGGTCTGGCGATCGCATGGCCGGTGACCGGCTGCGCCTTCTGTCCCCCTCTGGGGATCGGTAGCGCGGAGATGAGTCGCGGCATCTCCTGTTCTCAGAAGGTCGTCTCTCGCGCTCTGGTAAGGGTACCGCCACAGCTTCGGCCGGCCGCCGGGCGTCCGGGGATTTGCTCTCTTGCTCGTGCGAAGTGTCCTTCACTGGAAGGTCCTCGTGGTGGTCGCCCCCATTCTTGTCTGGCGCGTCTCCGTTTCGCTGCTCGATATTCTCGGGTTCGGGGCTCGTGCTCGGGATGTCCTGGACCTTGACGCGCTTGCTAGGCGCATCGCCACCTGCCTTCTCGTCGGGACTCGGCGAGCCGCCCACAGATTTTCGCTTCAGTTGGCTCATCATTTGACAGTTCTGGGTTGGCTACCGTTATTCTGAAGGGTCTTGAAGATATTGTCAGCCAGGCAGTGTCAGAACGCGGCATGTTGTCCTGAGCTTACCGGTTGTTCTTTGAAATGGCAAGGTCTTGGGTTTGCGACCAGGGAGAAGGGAGGAAGACGCCTCGAGAGTAAGTAAGGTAATCCAAACAAATGCAGATCCACGGGTAGCGATAGCGTCAACAGTGAGTGAACAGCATCAGATTACAGGCTCCATGGTGAGGTCAACTAGTGCGCAGCGATTACAGAAGTTAGTGATTCACGAGGAAGTCTGTTATGTGATGGGATGGGATGGGATGTGACGTTCAGGTAGGACAAGGCGTCGAGGGTGCACGAGAAAGCTGCCGGTGCAAGCTCCAGCTCTCCACAAAGACATTGGGAAAGTAGCCGGGAGCCCCAGCCTGTTGGTCTCTTCCCCACACATTCAAACAAGGGTCCTCGAAGCCGCTGTGACCGCTTGCAGGGAAGAGAGCTCTGGGCAGGCACTCGCTCTGCTTGCTCAGCATGGAATTTTCTGGAGCGGCTGGCAAAGCTGAGCAAGCCAACAGCATAATATTTGCATTCGCATCGCCATCAGGTTCGACGTCTCTCGGGAGGCAACAAAGCACAGCGCAAACGACACCACCGAGACCACCACGTCCAGCAGTAAGTGGTTCGAATACCCAACCACGACTTCCGTCCCTCTCCGTCCGCTATCAAACTCCGGAGACCCATCACCACAATGTCTCGCCATCACCCCGATCTCGTAATGTGTCGCAAACAGTCCGGCATCGCCATCGGGCGCCTCTGCGACAAGTGCGACGGCAAGTGCCCCGTCTGCGACTCGTACGTGCGGCCCACGACCCTCGTGCGTATCTGCGACGAGTGCAGCTTCGGCAACTACCAGAACAAGTGCGTCGTGTGCGGCGGCGAGGGCATCTCGGACGCCTTCTACTGCTTCGAGTGCACGCGGCTGGAAAAGGACCGCGACGGGTGTCCCAAGATTATAAATCTGGGAAGTTCGCGCACAGACGTACGTGTTTCTCTCTCTCTCTCTCTCTCTCTCTCTCTCTCTCTTCTCCTCTTCTTCTCGCCGACTCTGTGGCCACGAGATGTGAAGATGGTTTTGCTGACATGTATTTTGTTGCTCGCGCGCAGTTGTTCTACCAAAAGAAAACGAATCGGACGTACTAGCCCTCGTGGTGCCCGGGTCCGGGCTATATTGCATTTCTCAGTATTTTCGGCACTGGCATCCCGGGTTAGTCGGATTATACGTGCGAGATCATCCGGCATATCTGAGTGGTACTACAACATGCATCAAGGGGCAAGCCAAAAGTGACCATACTGCCGGCTCGACGCCACTGCCCGACGAGCGCCACGACTCCGCCGAAATGGTCCCCTTCGCCCGCCGCGTTGGAGTGTCGGGGCCACGACCCGAGCTGTCAGGAGCCCGAGGACGCCAGAAGAATCATCAGTAATGGCGCCGCCGAGCGGAGCGAACCTGCTCTACCCGCTGTCGATGGTTCAGGCCTTCATGGCGGCGAAGTTAATCTTTGCCGGGTTACGCTGATGGCCTTTCCGGTAGGGAGCCAGGGTATCATGGCACAGGAGAACGAGAAGAAAGATGGCGTGGCGCGTACACGAGACGTGTCGCTCGGCCATGCGTGCTTGGCCAAACATCAGCGACGGCACCCCTATTAGTGAGCACGAGACCAGAGAAGGGATATAGCAGCCGCCGACAGCTCAGGCACGATATCCCTGAATTTGATTCATGATGAACATATCTCGTACACTTCTAAAGGGTCTAGCCCTCCTTAAGCCAGGCCATGCAACGCCTTCCCGAATGCTCTTACGCCAATGCTGTACATTATATGTAGCTGACCTTAACGCCCATCCCAGCGGTCGCCCTGACCTTGTTCCAGCTCGTAGCCATTATCCGCGCTATTCGCTCGCGCATGTTCTTCCTCCCAAACATCACGACCAGCCCTATTATGAAAGCGAGAAAGCGCATCAGGATCATGGGGTTGGTGTGAAGGGTCACGCTCATCCGCTCAATCACGGCGCGCACGTTGCCAAACATGACAGCCGCTCGAGCTCCGAAGGACGCTGGCGCAACGGCCTTGTTCTTGTTAGGAGACGCTCCGCCAGCTGCCGGTCGGGAAGGTCTCGGCCTCGGTCTCGGGGTCTTCGAGCTTGCTCCACTCTGCGCACTATTTCGCCGAGCCTTCCCGTTCGCCGAGCCGGCCGTACTCGTGTCAACGCCATAGTCGATCTCACTCCCTTCCCTCCGAGCGCGCTCCTCCTCCAGCCGTCGCTTCTCCCTCTCCTCGTTTTCGGCGCGCAGTTTCCTCGCCTCCTCGATGTCTCGGCGCAGCTGGTCCTCCTGCCGCTGCTTCTCCTCGAGCGCCTGCCGCTCCGCATCCTGTTGGTCTTCTTGCAGACTTTGGAGGGCCTGCAGGAAGGCCTCCCTTCTCTCGTCGTCGAGCACGGAGCTCACGCTGATGAACTCCCGCGCGTAGTCCCACTCATTGTTGCGGATCAGGACGTGCAACGTGTACAGCTCAAGTATCTTGACACGTGCGTTCAGGTCGCGGGGCGTGTCGGCTCCACTGCGCGCCTTGGATGGGGACCTGTGCCGCGAATGAACGCGCGGAGAAGTTGGTGAGAAGTGTTGTGACAGGTCTAGATTGGGGTTCGCAGAGGCGGCGAGGTAGTTCTCCAGCCGTTTCTGGTTTAGTGATTGCGTTCTTGCGTGGGTCAAGAGCAGTGTCGCCCTGGATCACCGTATCAGTATTGACACCTGAGAGGGCAAAAGAGAGTCCGCGATATGCACGCACAGGTTGATAACCACGTCTGAATCAACGCTTCCCTCCACGCCGTGGTAGCCGTTCATAACCACCTCCTCCCAGACGTCACCTTCCCGCACTTTGGTGCATATCGACCTCCACTCTTGGGTTCCGAAGGCCTCCTTCCCCTCGTCCGGTTCCAGGGCGACGATGGCGTTCAGAATGGCGATATAGAGGGTCCACACCTTTATCCTAGTATTTCGTGAGGCCTTGGCCACCGGTGCTGGTTCCGTGGATCCGTTCACTCCCTCGGGGTTGGGTGTCGGTGGTGGTGTGATCAACGGAAGGATCGTGGTGAGTGCCTCGGGTAGCCGGCGCGTCAAGAAAAGCGTGGAGGACTGGCGGTAAGTCTTTGAGACGTACGATGCCGAGTGGCGCGCGGAGGCGGAGGATGTGAGTGATGAGATGGATGAAGACAGGGCCTGGTGAGCGGAAGAGAAGCCGTCTGTGGTGGTCGGGCTCAGGGACGCGGCGAAGGACCGGTTCGTGGGAGAGGCGGCCATGGTTTATGCCGCGGACCGTGTGGACCTCGGTGCTCGAGCTACTGAGGGCCTCTTCTCAGAATAGCATTCAGAAATTAGACATAAAAGGTCGGTCATTTGAGAGGAACTGGGGCGAATCATGCGGAGCGCGCAGGCAGATAGTGAGCGCGCATGGCGTGGTGATTTTAAAAATTCCAGTTGCGGCTGGGGTGTTGTTAATAAAACAAAGACATGTGCCTCGTTCCGGTTCGGGCTGGGCAGTTCTTGGGTTCATCACAACCTTGGAATTGATTTTGAACCTCGGCTCCACGCTAAGAAGTGGACTGTCGTCCGTTGGGCGGCTGGGATCCCCTGCACCGATCCCCCGAGGGCCATTTGTATCCCTGCACGTGCCCTATTCGCGACCCTTGTCGGGGCGCTCTTACCCCAGACTCATTGCGGCTGTCAACTTCCTTATTGATGACCACGAGGATAATCTCCGCAGCCAATGAAGATTGTCCCATCAATGAAAATCTCTTGGTTCTCACAGGGCCATGCAGCACATGAGGCCTCGCACGTCTTCAACGTCTATATTTGACTTATTGCCTGCCGATCTTTTGTATTATTATAATCTTGTCCAATCATAACGAACACAACTCAACCTCACTTCAACACGCCATGTATCCGCTACACCGGATGGAAGAACTCATATGTTGGGCAACGTTGACTAGGTGTCCGCATTCGATTCCCTCATGTTATGAACATCATGGAGACCGGGTCTCCGTATGCAAATCATCAATGTTGGAGTAGCCTGGAATCTGGGTCTATATACCATGGCAGCAAGTGCTGCCACATGCATTATGCATACGGATTCCGGGTTTGAAGAACCGGCTCATTCTGAGGACTTTGGAATGTTTGGCAAGCCGATGAGAAGAGGCGTTTGTCCACGCGGAAGGAGGCAGTCGTAAATGCAATCATTGGATAGGGCCTGTATTTATACCCGCTCAGGGTCAATATCCTGGGTATGGCGTATGGGCGTGGGAGCAGTGGAGGAGGAGGATGCGAAGGGGAACACGCTTCCCATCGCATCCTCTCGACGAACAATGCCAACACGAGACCTCTGCTGTATCTGATCGCCAGGTTCCTATCCAACCCTCTCACCAGGCAACACATTCTGCCCACCGTTCCCTCTGGACGAACGATACCAACACAAAGTTTTTGCCGTCGTTAAATAGCCAACTCATCATCAGAAACTTTCGACTGTTCTTTTTCTGGCCGCACATTCTGCCCACCTCCTTCTTTCAGCGAGCAATACCAACAAAAACGCTTGCGCCGTTGGATAATAAGATCCTCGTCGTGATCTTTCAGCTCTCTCACCTGGCGCCACAGCACCAGTGAATACAGCGCACAGCTGAAGCTCCTCAGTCCACTCCAATCCTCCTACGAGCCATCAGGTATGCCATGCAATTCATGAAACCTGTGCCCTCATCACACCTGTCAGGCGCGCCATTGACAGACAAGCAGTCGAGCCCTCTCGTTCCTGGGCTGTTGATTGTACCCCGCTGAAAGGGCCAGCCCATACCACCACCTGCGCCAGGAGACTTCAAGGCCAGCATCCAAAGATGGATATCGATCGGTTCAACTTCTGGCCCAGGCTGCCATCCATTGTAGATGCAATCAGCACCTCCAGCTTCGTCTCCTTTGACCTGGAGATGTCTGGGATTGTCACCAAGGAGACCGAGGAGAGAGTCAACCTGACCCTGAAGCAGGCGTATGAGAATGCCAGAGAGGCCGCAGAGGCCTTCTCGGTCCTGCAGGTTGGCATTACCTGCATCGCATGGGATGAGAATGAGTGCTCGTATGTGACAAAGACATACAATATACCTGTCGCTCTTGGTGTTGTTGGAGGAAATGCTGTCTCAGAACAGTTGGCGAGCAAGTTGAATAGAGAGGTTATCTGGTCCTCCAAGACTGTGGCTTTCCTCCAAGCAAACAACTTCAATTTCAGCGACGTGCTTGACCGGGGCGTCCCCTACCTCTCCGCCGCAGAGGCCGACGACATCATCACCTTTGCCGAGAACAAAAGCACAGTCGAATTCCACTTCGACTTCAGGATGTGCCCCGCAGAGACCCAGAACTTCTACAAAACTATATATAACGACATACGAATCTGGCTCAACCAACAGATGTTTCAAGAGAAGCCATCCACCAGCCTCATCCTTCACAACCCCTACAACGGCCGCTTTCACAGCTTCCAGAAGCGCCTCATCCACCAGATTGTGAAGACAGAGTTCAGCGGCTACCAAGTTCAGAGTAGACACGGTGGAACGCAGATGGAGGTGACCAAGCGCAGCGCCACCCCTGAATATCTCAACGCGCGCGTCAAGGCCCAGCGCCGACAGGCCGTCGTCAAACAGACCGGCTTACGCTACATCTGGGACGCGATGTGCGGCAAGCCGTTTGCCGACAAGATCGACTGCGAGCTCATCGTCGGCGAGCACCCCGAGAACGTGATCAAGCTGCGCGAGAACCTGCGGCAATGCGAGAGTCGCCTCAAGAACGACAGGCCCATCGTCGTCGGCCACAACATGCTCTGGGACCTGTGCTTCATCTTCAAGACGTTCGTCGGCCCGCTGCCCAAGACCATGGAGGAGTTTCAGGGCCTGGTAGTGGACAGGATGCCGCGCATCGTGGACACCAAGTACCTGTTCACGCGCGGCCAACATGAGATGATGCCTGACCAGAGCCTGGAGGAGTGTTTCGCCGCCGTCAAGGACGATGAATCCTTGGCCGTCAAGCGTGTGCCTGGCTACGGCTACGACAAGGCCGCCCCGCATCAGGCGGGCTACGATAGTGAGTTGAGACTGACTCCATCCCCAGCGCACGCTCGGCTCATCGATCGAGCTCCAACATTGCGGTGGCTAACATCTGATACAACATCAGGCTTCATGTGTGCCGTTGTCTTCCTCAAGAAATCCCACAAGCTTTTCAGAGACAAGCAAGGTTTCGCCTTCGTTCCCGGCGAGGACCCGACTGAGCCCATCACCCAGGGCCCCTTCGCCTCCCTTTCCTCCGTCAATAACCCTACAATCCTGCCGCAGCGCTTCGCCGCGGGTGGACCGCGCATCCCTGCGGTCCCGACCAAGCTCTTAGACAAACGTGCGACGAGCAGCAGAAGCCTGCTCGACGACGGCGCCGAGGCCAGCGACAACCTAGCGAGCCTGGCCTATAAGTTCCAGGCGCTGGACCCTCAGAGGGCCGGCATTCCAAGCTCAACCTCTGCAACTAAGGCGCTGGAGAAGGAGGGGGACGGCGGTGATGGCCCCGCCAAGCTCCCAGGGTGGGAGGAGGGTGGTGTGTTCTGGAAGAGATACGGCAACAGGGTCCGGATTGGACACACCGGACTCATGCTGTACACCGGACCGAGGGTGTAGGATGGTGTACGAGTAGGAAAGACACGATAGATGACTAATGCAAACTGCGATAACCTTCACAAACTAAAAGACAGCATCCCTCGAGGTGAATCTGCAACCCGTAGAGGATCACATATGTAGATGAGATTCACGGTTGCTAGCTTTCTGCATCAATCTAAGCTAGGTAGAGATGTAAGGCTGTCCAAGGCAAAGACAAGGCTGATTGTCAGGCACAAAGCTGAGGGTCAGATCGCAGCAAAAGATAGCAAGGTCACAAGGCTGGTTGGGCGGCGCGAGGCTGGGTCTCCAAGTGCCAGGCTAGTGACTGGGACCAGATCCTTCTGAAAAGTGAGTGAACTTGTAAGCTATCCTCTTGCCTGTCTCCCCCGTCTCTATATCATCAAGGATCGATTCCTATCATCCATGCTTTAGGCTTTTCCTGGCTACCGATCATGGAATGACCCTCAGCTTGACTATCTGGAAATGGACGGAAGATCAGACAAAATTTTTGCGTTTATTATGCTTCTCTTTGACAACTTTCCACATTTCATCGCCATTTCAGCTTCCCATGCAACCACGAGTGTCGGAAGCGCCATGTGTTCCTCATTTATATCTGATAGCATGCATACAAGAAACAGGGCAGCCGGATCGATGGAGGGAATCACAGCAAAGACTGCGGACGATAAAAGCCACAATGACATGTGATGCCAGACATCTGCCGTTCCACAGTGGTATTTGGTTTTGTACACATATGTCTATGCAGTCCACGCCATCTGCATCTCTATTGTGCTGGCATCGACTTCTCCACGCTCTGATACAGACCCGGTTGAAGCAGCTCCTTCAGCTCATCCTTGGTCAGCCACTTGAACTCCGTGACACCGTACTCATTGTCCGCCAGGTCCGCCTGTCCGGCCATGATCCTCGCCTTCAGATAGAAGACATTCGTGCCGCGACTCGCCAGTGTCTTCTCGGCTTCGTCCTTGCCGTCGCCTTTGTATATTGGCTCTCTGTGCTCGTAAGCAATGGGATGCCTTCCGACCATCCATGTGTTCATGTTGACGCCTGCCGTGTCCTCTAGCGCCCGGGCGGCAGTCTGTAGCGGCGGTCAGCATCATCGATCGGTCTATGAAACGTGAGAGGAAACGTGAAGAGAATTGGAGCGTACCTCGTGCAGTCCCTCGTCCGGCCTGACCTCGTCAAGCGGGAATCCCCACCTCCCTTTCCTGTCCTTCACGACCAGATAGAGCGTCCTATCCAGCTTGCGGTCCAGCCTCGTCACGTCCCCGCTCCGGTCCGCCTCCGTCTCCCTCGGCAGCGGCCGCTCGATCTTGAGCCGGTCCTCGAAGCTCAGCGCCTCGCCGTCCTCGCTCACGCGGCTCTCGGCCTCGGTGTACAGCCGCTCCCGGACGTGGTCCGGGTCCGCGAGCCGCCGGCCGTCCTCGACCAGCGCCTCGTCGTCCCAGGCGTCGCGCCCCCTGCGCGTGAGCCGGCCGACCTCGCGCGCCATGACGTGCGACCGCTCGCCGAACTTGATGGCGAAGTCGACGCCCGCCGGCGAGTCGTCGCGGAAGAAGAACTGCCGCGCGAAGGGGGAGGACGTGCGCTCGTTCAGGCGCTTCTGGTAGAGGTAGAAGGCCTGCTCGAAGGGGGTCTGGGTCCGGGTCAGGATGGGCGGGCGGCTGAGGATGACGCCGGCCCGGAGGCGGTAGAGGGATTTCGGGTGGAGGAGGTTGGTGGTGGGCTTCTGGCCGAGGGGGTCTGGGTCCGCTGGGGAGCCGCTGGTGACGGGCAGGATGTTTGGCGAGGGCGTGTGGAGGTCGGTGCTGGTGGTTGTATTTGTCGTCGAGGTTGTTGTGGTAGTCGACGAGTATGCCCGCCTCGAGGATGCTGGTACGCGCTGGCTAAGCGTCGCGCAGCGGGTGCATAGTTGAGGTGCTCCTCCTACACGGTCCCGTGTTAGCTGTTGAGCGTCCAGGATCTAGGAAAATGCTGCAATTGTTTGGGCAAACTTGCTCCTGAGGAGAGGCGCAAGGGCCCGTGACCCCCTACTTGAGGCTGCCATGACTGGATCTGACTGTCTTGTGCTGGACCCTCCAGAATCCAACCCCGTAATAGCTCTTCAATACCTCAAGCTTCGGCGCGTGATGGAGTCGCAACTTTTTCGCAGACGTCAAAGAGGTACCTAGGTACGGAGGTACAAAGCTGCGGCCCGCCGAGGCTTACCTAATCCCCAAGCTGGTCCTTGCTGATTGGCTCACTGTATGCGGGTTAGCGGAGCCTGACTCTGGAGCGGCCCCTTCAAATTTTCTCTGCCCAGCGCCGCCGCGCTTGCTTCCTCTCCTTCTCTTCTTCCTAACACACAGGCATGAAATCCTTATCCCAAGACCTTGTCCCTATCTCCTCCAGGACGTCTTGTCATTTACGAGTGCCCAGAGTGAACACCAGGTTCAGCCTGATTTCGCTAGCGGTGCTTGCTGCTTTCTCGAGTTCTTCGAGGGGCGCTACCTCCACCGGGCTCCGTTAGATAGATGGCTGTCACAGATGAGAGACCCAGACCCAGACCCAGACCCTGGCCTCGCTGAACGCTGCGCTCTGCGCTGGAAACCCGAGTCTGCTTACGAGGCCACGATCGCGATGTTTCCAGCAAAACAGTTTCATCGTTTTTGGCCCTGCGCGCATCGTTTGCCAACAGAAGTGCATTGATTTCGATTGCGGAAATGGCTCGCATTTTTAACCTCTTGACTTTTGTCTCCCCTTTTTTTTTTTTTTTTTTTTAGCTAATCGGGCTAGGGCGCAGCGCACACAAATTGAAATGTGCTCCGTCGCTAAGCTCTTGGAAGCGCGACCCGAAGCCACGCTCGCCGAACAAGGTTATCGTCATCGAGGCACATTACGATTTACATCGAATTGCGTCAAGAGAGGACACTCACAGACCGTGAACAATTCCATTCAGTCGAGCAAAGGCTACCTATGCTTGCTACGTTGCCGCGATCTTACGGGCCATCTCCCAAACCTAAATACATGCAAGCTCTCGAGAGGCAGAGCGCCGGCTCCCTCCCACCGATCCCGCCGAAATGCTGAAGAATAAAGACCAATGTCAAAACATGTCCCTTCGACGCCCATGATGCCGTGGCTCTGCCAAATAAAATATCAATCCGATGAGAGAAACACCGGTATCGTCTGGTTTGTCCAGGGGGGGGTATCTTTCCATGTCATTCGACTCCGTGAAGAAGGAAAAACGCCGTCCGTTTTGCTCCCCGTCGGATCAAAGTAATGCAAGTCCAGGCCGAGACTATCAAGCTTTCAATTCTGCGACAGCACGAGCAACCTCTGCCGCGGCAATTTTCTCCCACTGCTGTTTGGCGTCGTCGTTGACCGCAGATGGGTCGGACACCTCTTCGTAAATCTTGTGGGAGACCGAGCGGTTGATGCTCTCGTATTGATCGCGAGAGAGCTGACTGGACTTCCAGTGTGGTTTCAGCGCAGCGCGCACAACTTGGCTGATGTTCTCTTTGATCTCGAGAGGCAGCATCTTGCGATTTGGCGACGAATCCTGTGAGCGGGACAAACGGACCTCGAGCTGCCGTCGAGGACGAGGCTGTCTGATTTCAGGCGATCCGTTCCGCTGTTGCGGGCGACTCTCGGAGTCGCTGGATTCTCCATTCGAGCGTGTTGGTGAGTAATTTGCAGGTGGATACTTGGGCTCAATGTGCGAGCTCAAAGACATGACCGGTGATCGCGATGCGGATCGAGCGGTCGCACTGGTAGGAGGTGCGGGTGGTGGTGTCAAAGATAATGCCCGGGGACTGTTATGTGCAGATGCGGATGGCGAGGTGACAGGGGATGATGGTCCCACAGTGGGCGGAAGCCCGAAGAGACCGCGAACAGTCTCGTCGTCGGACGGGGCACTTTGTTCGACCTCCTTGAGGAGCGACGAAAGGAAGGACGGCCCCTCTTCGACTGTGGGTGGAGAACGTGCGGAGGGAGATCGGGCACCCGATGATCCACCGGCCTTTTCGTTCGGGTGATGACTCGACGTCGCAGAGGCGGCCTTTGACGATCCAGCATCAGCTTGGGTGTGTATACGTCGAGTGCGAGGACGCTTGAGTGGTCGTGAAGGCTCCGGTACGGGCTCCACTGGAGACGCGGTGATGGATCGAGACTTCCTCTTGCGGCCGCTGGGTGTCGCTTCACGAGCCCTCTCAAAGGCGCGCCAGGCTTGGCGCTCCTCATGAGTCTCTGCAGCCCCGGGAGTTGCTTGCCCGGAAGCAGGTGCCACTACGCCTTGGATATTCCTGGCGAAGATGTCTCTAGCGCCCAACCTGCTGGCTATGTTGAGGCGCTGCTGCCAACGCTGCCACTCGCGACGGTCATTCGCGCGGTCCCGCTGGGATCGCCGGTAAGCTCGGAAGCCATCATCCTCGTCGTCGTTCGAGTCGAGGTCAATTCCTAGAGCGCCGTGGACATGGCTAGAGAACTGGCCCCAGGCACCGAGCCACTGGTCGGTGCGAGCTCGGGTTCTCTCATTGCGCATGCTGGCCTGCGTGCGGGGGAAGAAACCGTTCCTACGACGGTTATGGTTTCGAGCCCGACCCAGCGCCCGGGCATTCGCAGCCCTGATTTGCTGAAGTTGGATACCATTTTGGTCCGCACATTCCATGCAGAACCATGCATCGTCGGGAACGTCTTCCAGGCCGATGCAATAGGTATGATATGGCGTGTTGCACGCATCGCACAGGAGCAAAACGTCTTCGTTATCTGCCGAGTTGCAGACTGGACATGGTATAGTCTCCTCCTCTTCCTCTGGATTCTCGTCCAACCACGCCAGGGGATCGAACTCGGCAACTTGTTTCTTGTCTTCGACTGTGTATTTGTTCAAAAGAGTGCCTGATCGAAGTCAAAGAGTCAGCTTTTTTTTGTTGTTGTTGTTTTTCCGTTCTTCCAGATTTGGTATTCGACAGCTGGGCACTCACCTCCGACCCTGTCGAAGACCTCGACGTTGTGAAATGCCTGTCGGCAAATGGGGCAACTGTTTGCCTTCCCGGTCCATGCCTTTAAGCAAGAATCGTGCAAAATATGACCACAAACTTGAATGACGGCAATGTTGTCATTGCTTTCCAAACTGGACGCCTCAGTTCCACTCAAATCCTTTGTTGCTGCTGATGCTGTTGTGCCGTTTGTGGTGGTGGATGAAGCGGTGGGCGATGCAGCCGCCAAGGGGAGCGACTTGAGGTCAGCAGTGGGTGCAGGTGGTGCTGCAGCAGCAGCTCCGGCACCACCACCGCCGCCATCATCATCATGGCCCTGCAATTGTTGCAAGGGTGTCGCGCTGTCTAGATTCTCTAGACAAACGATGCACTGATCTGCCATTATAAATCGCAGAATTGAATGAAGAGAGGAAGTTCAAGATGATGAAAAGCTGAAGAAGGCATGAAAACAGCGGTGGTGAAGTGGGATTTGGAGGGGTTTGAGTTTCCTATTGTCAGCTTCTTGGTCGCTCGTTGTTCGTGGCTGGGCGTCGCTTTTCCCGCTGCGATGTTTGGAGGTGCTGAAGAGTTGGGGGGCGGGAGGGATGCAATTCTGGTGCCACTGAGCGAACAAGTTTTAGCGGGTCAGTCCGTCTCAAACTCTGGGCGCTGTAGTGTGTCTGTGCTGGCTGGCTGCTGGGAAGAGGGAAGAAATCGGGGGAGAGGCAAAACCGACTGCTAGCATTTTTGGAGAATTTGAGGGACGGGACGGGCGGCAGACTTACCTAAGACATATCTCTCGTGCTGAGGTGGTGGTCAAGGCTCTGTGTCCAATTGGAGGGATCACGGGGACTCGGAATCTGGCGAGGCGAGGAGACACACAGTCTTGGTGCTGTGACCAAATGACCTGGCAGTGCTGTGCCGAGCGAATGCCAGGGATGCCGGGCTGCTTGGACTGATCTGGCTTATGTGCGTGGTGCCTGCTCGCGAAGCGACCTCCCCTGCTTCTTGCAGAATCTTGTTCGTCTCTGCCGTGATTCGCATTATCGTTCAGATGAGGGCAGAGTGAGTCAAGGAATAGTATTTATCATATGCTCTTGGTCATTGACTTGGAGGTGAAGTGAAGAGGCCATATTCAACGTTTTGAACCAGGGCATCTGACGCCTCACTCAATGACTGACACATCGATGCATACATACTTAGTATCTACTAAAGTAGCTCTCGAGAACAGACCAGATTTTGTCACTGATGTTGAGCTCCAAAAAGGCATTAGGCATCACAGGACACATGGCAGGAACTATGCAGATAGAATCTCAACCGAAAGTCTCTCAGATCCTCGTCTCTTTAATTTTTTTTTTTTTGGTTAAATTTTCGTTCGGGACGGGGGAAGAAAGGGGGGGATCCGGCTTGCGAGTCAATTTATGGTCTTGAGTCCAGGGTTCGTCGGATGTCATTCCAAGGTTCTGTTCTGGCCCCTCGGGGGCCATCATCCGTGCCTTTCAGTTCTACCGCCTGACCCCCGGATCCTTCTTGCAACCGCACCTTGGACACTAGAAACGGCAAAGCAAGCCACGCAGGGCGTGACCTCAACTAGCGGCTGCAAACATGAATTACGGCAGAATTCTGAGACAAGGAATTTTGAGTGAGAGAGGGTGTACGTACTCCGCATTAGATAGTTTGTGCCCGAAAGAGCACAGGTGCGCAAGGCACACGACTTGGGTGACGCACCTATTTGGGATGGGACTTCACCGCACTAACGTGCATTTAGAAGGAGAGACAGAGAGAATACATAGCACTCACATGATCCGGAGCTGTGGTCATTCACTTTGTGAATGACGTGCCCTGCCTGCCTGGGTTGCGTCTCCTGCCAGGCACCTGTGTTTGCACTTTGGAAACTCCAGGCAGGGCGAGCGAGGCAACGGGAATGCATTGCGTGTCCCAAATGGATCGGGCTGAGATTGCCGTCAGCCTGTCGGGCCGTACGCGAACAGCCTCCTTTGACGCACGGCACCCCACGCACATCATCGCCATCCATCGGTAATGCATCACTTTCACCAGCCAACGGGACCATCTTGATTGTTCTTCGTGAATCAATTTTTAGCTGATTCCTCGCCTCGTCAAAGATCCGTATCCTTATCGGAGGCCATCATCCCTTCCTTGGTCGATGTTCGTAGTAGCATGCCCTGCTGAGGAGAAAACCGTTTTATTCCCTGACACCACGAATGTTGTGAAAAGCAAGCAAGACCATGATAACACCGCCCAAGCTGCACCAGTTTCCGCCATCCCATCCGCGTCGTCTCCCTTACACCTCGGCGATCTCGCGCAGTCTTCGGAGTGTCGAGCGCATGGCAGCGGCGGCGGGCGTGGCGACGGTGTAGGCACCTCCGCTATTGGATTTGTCGTCAGCAGACTGAACCTTCCCCAAGCTCTATACCCAGCACCGGTATGTGGTTATCAATGGGGGAACCTACGCAACAGTGCGCTTGCAGGACTTGCAGTCCCAGATACCGACGGAGTGACGCTTAACGCTGGTCTTGCCGCAGAAAGTGCAGATGTACTTGGCGTGCTGGGTGATTTCCATCTTCTTGACGGACTTTCGGAGCGAGGCACCGTACCTTTACACGGCCGCCAGTCAGTTCTCGTCCACAAAGATCACGATACTTCGTCCGAGCCTATTGTCACGGCACTGCCCCGCCATCCGTGACCATGTAATTCGACGTCGCCCAAAGTCGAAAATATTGTGTTCAAGCCGTGGCAGACAACGAAAGGATATCGAATGGCGGTTTCCAGCGCGCGAGGTGGCTGAGCATCAGATTCATCGAGGAATTGCGGTTTGTTCGTACCTAGTACCGTACTTGCCGGTCACTGGGGGATAACTGTCAGCATTTCGTCCCGAGGACTGGTGATGCCTAGAGTTCCAATGAGGTCTTCCGAGCGACGAGACCGAGCCCAAAGCAGTGTAGGCGGCACAGAAGCAGCAGCAGTAGCAGAACCAGCACCGCGGTACAGCGAGGCGTGGTCGCGATGCCTTCTCAATCTCTTCATTTCCATACGCCCCCGCCCTGCAAATGACGTATATCTTGTCCCATTGTTTTGGTTCGTGATGGACTCTCGTCGTTTTCGATGCTTTGTACATTTGTCTTCGCTACTGCGTGCTTCGTGCTTTGCCTGGTGCTTTGCCTTGTGCTCGTCCGTGGCTCGGTTTGCTCGTGCGTGGAATCCTCGTGAGTCTCGTAAACGTACCTCCGACCTTCTTGGTTCGCTACATTGCAAACAAAGTCAGAGATCGCATTGTACAGACCAGACCATCATGAGGGACATACCTTGGCCATTGTGTTTGATTGTGAGGGTCGACTTTACTGGGTGCGAAAAGTAGACTTGTCGAGGGTCGAAGTTTCCTGGGTGTGGAGTGCTTGCGTTGGAATTTCGCT
Source organism: Dendrostoma leiphaemia (assembly GCA_026120015.1). Lineage (NCBI taxonomy): Eukaryota > Fungi > Ascomycota > Sordariomycetes > Diaporthales > Erythrogloeaceae > Dendrostoma > Dendrostoma leiphaemia. The sequence continues at coordinate 100,252 of JALRMF010000121.1, read as the reverse complement.
GGGCCAGATCAGATTGTGCGGGTTGCGAATTTTCGGCTTTAGTATGGCCTGAGGCAGGAACGACCCAGCCAAATTGAATTGCGGGACCAAATGACTAAGCAAGGCCCGAACAGCTGGAGGCCAGCTGGCACCAGCTGCTCTTCCCTCACTGTCAGCCTGAGCTGCGCCTTACAACCAACCATTGTACTACGTCAATCAGATCCAATCAATTTCCAAATGTATTATGAACTCATTTGATGCCTACATGCATACAAACACGGAGGCTTCACGTTGGCAGCGACATGGCTGTTGCTTTCGGGGATTGTGAAGATTCCGCTGAGCCGAGGCACTTTTTTGATATGCTAAACGATTGACATCACCAGAGTGGTGCCTAAACTTTGAAGTGATGCTGGCTCGCTTCTGATGCTGCGGAAGGGCTCCATTTCTTGAACTCGTTTCAGTGATTGCATTTCACCTATGGACAAGTTGTTTGAACATATTTCCAGTGTCAAATATCCTCGATTTCAAGTTCTGGTGCCATTTGGCAGATCTGGCCCAGCTTATCCATTGCCTCGACCCGCTGTGACTTGTGAAGCTAAACTCGGAACTTGTTTCAGCCGAAAAGAGAGGGACTAGGTCTTTCACTCTGACTCCAAGATGCCCTTCAAGAAGCATGATCGGCAGTATGACCTGGTGGTGTTTGGGGCAACTGGTCAGCTCTCTCGATTCACTCAATCTGAATGCTCTTCAATGTTGACCGAACATGCGCTTTAGGCTACACGGGGAAGTACACAGCAGAGCACATCACCACTACCTTGCCCACTGATCTCAAATGGGCCATCGCCGGTCGCTCTCGCGGAAAGCTGGAGAAGCTTGCTGCTGACATCAAACCGTTGAACCCGGATCGACTCCAGCCTGGTGTGTACCTCTCTGCTCTCGTCTCCTCCAAGTACTGGCTTGACTGATGAATCCCTCAGAGATCGAAATATGTGAGCTCAACGACGAGGACCTCAGCTCACTGGCCAAGAAGACATTCATCTTGATCACAACTGTTGGGCCGTATGGGCAGTATGGAGAGCATGTAAGCATGCCGTCCCATTCACATCGTCACTGCGAGACTGACTGGTTCCAGGCGTTCAAAGCGTGCGCCGAACATGGGACGCACTACTTCGATGTCACGGGCGAAGTTCCCTACGTGGCGAGGATGATTTCCAAGTATGATGATGTCGCCAAGCAGTCAGGCAGCATGCTTTTCCCTCAGATTGGCATCGAGTCTGCGCCTTCAGACCTCGTGGCGTGGTCGCTGGCGAAGCATAACCGGGTCGACTTGGGAGCAAAGACGGGCGAGACTATCATGTCTGTCCACAAACTCAAGTAGGTTTCCTCAAAGCCAGCAGGGCAGGAGATACTCTGCTCATACTGCCACAGCTCCGCTCCTTCTGGAGGAACTCTAGCCAGCGTCCTCGCCTTCTTCGATACGTTCAGCATAAAGGAGATCGCCGCTTCCATGGCACCATACGCACTGTCCCCAGTTGCTAATACACAGGCCAAGGCTGAGACGCGCTCGCTCTTGTCAAGGATCACGGGACTGCGTACGGTCTCGGACCTAGGTCTGCTCACGACGTTCTTAGGCGGTGACACGGATCGCGCCATCGTCCACCGCACGTGGGGCCTGTTTTCGCAGCTGCCCTCCAAGAAGAACGAGTTCTACGGTCCCAACTTCAGCTTTTCCGAGCACATGAAGGCGCGAAACTGGCTGTTGGGCATTCTCGTACACTGGGGCATCAGCATCTCTGCTGTTCTGTTCGCCACCTGTAGGCACCCCTTTCTTGCTGCTTCGGATTCCAAAGTTGCTTTGTGCTCCGTTCCCGCAAGCTAATGGTCTCTAGTGCCGCCGTTGCGGAAGCTTGTCAAGAAGCTGGTCTACGAGCCAGGTCAAGGACCGGACGTCGAGCAGGCGAAGAAGGACGAGATCGATTACCGTGGAGTTTCGAAGCCCGACGGCGGGAACGGTGCTGGCAAGAAGTCTTTCTGTCGTGCTTCCTTCCATGGCTCTATGTATGCCCGTAAGTACTTCTCAGCTGACCCTATTTTATGGCATTCAACTAATAGGAGCCCAGTGACGGCAGTCTTCTTGGCCGAGGGGGCTCTGACTGTCCTCGAAGACGATCTCGATGTGGGTGGAGGCGTTCTGACGCCTGCTTGCTTGGGTCAGGGCTTTTTAGATAGAGTCGACGCCTCAGGGTTCCATATCGAGACGAGAACGCTGTAAATCGGCTACAGTACGATGATTAAGCCATTGGTGTCCGTCACGAAGTCCTGAAGAGATAAATTGTTTGACCGCATTTTCGAATCACGAGCAGTGGAAGACTGGATACGAGAAGGGCCGTTCTGCTTCTTAGTATTTATCCGAGCTGACCACGTCAAAAATACAAAGGTGCAGTAATGTCTCTTGCGCCCGGGTTCTGAAGTTGTCCAACAACGGCAACATCATAGCATTCAACGCGCCGAAATCCTCACTTTCCTAAACACAGACTCCACCAGTAGACGCCTTATACCTCGGAGTCTGGCCTTGTGCCTAGGAAGGACCTATCTTGATTATCTCGGGATCGACTCGATTATCTGTCAAGAGCCAATGTTCCGGACCACTCAAGTATCTGACCATCAGGCAGACCACCTGGGTACCTTGGTGCCCAGGGGTTTCTTTTTGGAAGGGCTTCGAGAGACAGGTACTAACCTACGCCGAGTCGTCGAACGCCCGTATAGTTGTCCAACTGGGCGAGTTCAATGCCCTTCCTTGTGAGACGACCTGTGGACACTTACATGTCCGCCGAGGTCATAAGCTGGAACATTCGAGACCTGGTCCTCATTCCCCCGGGGCTCGTGCCTTGCTCCTACTTCCTTCAAATACAGCCTATGCATGAGGTGGATGAATAAAGCCTGCCTACAGGTAGGTATTCCTCGCAGACGCGACTCTAGCTCGGTCCCCACCCGCAGATTGGCAACCTTGGAACCAGCAACCAAAAGAGCCCGAGGAGGAGTCGTCGTCAGAGGCGCCCGAGGACTCAACATCAAAGGATCTCAAGCCTTCCGAAAAATGGATCTGGCCCAACTTGGAAACGCTAGCCATGAGGGTTGACAAGGGAATACGAACGAATGCCACCGACGAGTACGACGACGTCTTGCCCTTCAATCTGCACCATGCCGCGAGTCGAGCGGTCAGTCAGAAGCCCAAGCTTCGCATCATGGAGCTGTAGTCAGGCTTCTCTAACTTGTCAACCACAGAAACTATCTTCCGTTACGAATACGACAAGGAGTCCAGGGCAACCGTCATCACCTTTGTGCGGCAGGACTCGTCGCAATACATGCACAGAAAGGTCTTTCTGTCGTGGGCGAGGACGGTCAATCTGAAGGACGAAAACAACCGTCCGCTCCAGCCCGTCCGATACGATATCAGTACCGTCGGGCCTCCGCCCCTGAGAATTCCCCCTGTTCCCCCTCGGGGGCTGAAGCTTCTAGACCGAATTCTTCATCCCATCTCGTTACAGCAGACGGAGTCGCTTCCGGGCGGGACTGTTGGCTATTGAGCTGTGGAAATTAGGATTGCAAGCAGTTCCAGTATCGGTGTGTTATCGGCTCTGATTATGAGTGAAGGGCTCTGGATTGTATCGACGGGCAGGAGGGAAAGGCAATGGCAAGTTGCCATTCTGGAGAACCAGCTGATACCTAGGTACTTTTTATTTTTTTGCTTGCAAATACCATGTTTTATCTTTCCCAACCCGCAAACACTCAATTCACTAGTGAAAATGTGCTCTGCGGAGCGTCTCTTGATTTCTGACAGGCTCAGGCTGAGCACATTTGTTTACAAACAGAAATACCTAGGGACATTCCGGGAGAGGATCTGGACCGAACGGTGCTCACCTGGACAGAGAACGTCCGAAAGGTTCAAAAGCTGCTCCTGCGCAATTGCCATTGGCATGCGAGTCGTCACATGGCAACGCCTGAAAGAGCACACCGCATATTCCTGAAGGACTTCAAGCATCAGGCGGGCCTCCATCATGAATTACTCTCATGCTGCTAGGCGCAACCGTATTCCCAGCCCAGAACTATTGCATTTCAAAAACATGTTCGGGCAGAATATGAGCAAGCCTGGATATCATTGTGCTACATTTTAGGACTTTTCATGGATGGTAGGTAGTTGGATATCTTAGCACAATGCAACCAGTTCGTGCGAGACAGCTCATTCCAACCTGACGTTGTCCAAAGTACTCCCTGGGTCCTCACAGCCACTCGGAGTCTCGAAGTACTATATACTTATGCAGGCCTGCAGGGGCCGAGGGAGGACATGGATGGAGCTTTCTCCACCTTTTCAAGCTTCTACTGAGGAGGTCATAGCCCACAGTGCATTTGTGAAGCACCATCCCCGCTGGAGATTTCTCAGCAGGCCTACTCTTCAATAATATGCAATTGTACTGAAGTGAAGTGAAGTGAATACCGAGAAAATCAATAAACAAAAACACAAGCCTCTGAACCCATGGTGTTTTGATACAAGTCAGCAAGCAGGAAATGTGCTAAAGCCGGAGCTCAGGAGAAGAAAAGGAGCTGGTGGAAACTGGACTTTTCGAGGAATTTCGAGGCTTCATAGGAGTTGAGGTGAGTGCAGTACGCAATTGTATTCCTGTTACATAATATGCATATGATATGAGCCTCCATGTGGCCTTTTCTCTGGGTGAACTTAATACCAATTAGCCTGGTATCAGTAGATCATGCTTAGGCTGTGCAACTTGTGCCAGACATTCAGGCACGGGTGGCCCTAGTGTACTTTGGCCGGTCCATGCTGGGCAGCGTTTCGACTCGACGGTTCCACGTCATTGGGCATTGGTGTTGGCGAGTTTCTTTTCCGCCCTCACCCACGACGAGTCTCGCTCATCCCACCTCGGCCGACCTCGACGGCATCTCATCTACACATAGCATTTGTGTTCACCACAAGGTCTACCCAAATGGCCTCGGCGACAGGTCTATCCCGATAGCCTCTCACGACGCCCCACTTACGACCACCTTTACCTCTGGCGCCCCTTTCCGACGTCCAGTGCAAACCCACAATAGGATACTGCATCCACGACGCGACCCATCCTTGACAATATCCCGGGGCCTGCAATCGTCCAATACTATCAATCTCTCACCTGGTGGGCAGTACCATCTCCTATCCGGAAAGGCCCTCCTCCCCCCAGGCCGCACAGCAGCATAATTCGATCCCTCTCCCCCACCCTCATCCTCTTTCGAAAATGTCTACACAAGAGACTTCCCCCCTTCTTCCGACCGCAGAGAGCAGCCGTCTCAAGCCTTCGCGGACCGTCACCTTCAACACAAACCCAGTGTCCAAGACGATTGAGCCCGACGGCGACGACTCCCCGCCCGAGACCACAGCCGGCGCCTCGAGCTCCGCATCCACCTCCGCAACGCTGTCCAAGATGCGCCGCAGACACAGCTCCGGCGGCGGCGGCGGCGGCGCCATCATCACCGCCCTGCCGGGCAACCCGGCCGCCAAGTTTGGGCCGCAGCGGTCGACCAAGAACGCCCAGAAGCTCAAGCTGCTGCCCAACCCGGAGGTGGACGAGGAGGGCCCGGACGAGGAGAGCGGCCGGGACGTGTACGCGCAGTACACGCGGATCAAGGACCCCACCGCGCGGAGGGACGCGGCGCGCCTGGGCAAGGCGGACCGGACCCGGCTGCCGAGGGTCACGGCGTACTGCACGGCCAACAAGTACGACATGGACGCGCTCATGAGGTCCCTCAAGGGGTCGCGCGGCAAGACGAAGGGGGCCAACCCCAAGCTCATCGACGAGTGCATATACACGCCGTACAACTACAACAGCAAGCAGGTGGAGATGGGACACGCGCAGCACCAGGCGAGGATCCACTCGCACCCGGTGCATCCCTACGAGAGGAGGCATTCGACGGGCGAGTTCGCCACGGCCACGGCCGCGGACGCCGGGTACCCCCAGCAGGACCTCATCGACCTCAGGCACGAGAACCAGATCCGCGAGGAGGGCAGCTACGACGGCCAGCCGGACACGTTCGGCGCGGAGCGGGGCGACGAGGGCACCATGGTGGAGGCGGCCGACTTCGACATCGAGGTGCACACGCCCGAGGTGTTCCTCTTCGAGTACGGCGTGGTGGTGATATGGGGCATGACGATGCAGCAGGAGACGCGCTTCCTCAAGGAGATCGCCAAGTTCGAGCTGGAGAAGCTGGGCCCGGACGACGTCGAGGTCGAGTACTTCAACTTCTACTACACGCGCGAGTACCAGGCGCGCATCTACAACGACTTCATCGCGCTGCGTGACAAGAACAACTACCGCGTCAAGCTGGCCATCTCGCACGCCCTGGCCCAGAGCACCAAGACATCTCTCTTTGAGGACCTGATGGATAGTACCATCGACGTCTGCAAGGACATCCCCACGGCGATTGCGCTCACCGGCAAGATCGCCCTCAGTCGCAAGCAGATCCATATGCAGATTGGAGAGCTGTTTATTCTCAAGCTGAGTATCCACCTCGGCGGGTCGATTCTGGATACGCCCGAGTTGTTCTGGGTCGAGCCCCAGCTTGAGCCGGTCTACGATGCTGTGAGGAAGTATCTGGAGATGGACTCTAGAGTCAAGGTCTTGACAGATCGGATGGACGTTATTGGCGATCTTTTGGCCATGTTGAAGAGCGAGCTGAGCCACGGCCATGGAGAGAAGCTGGAGTGGATTGGTAAGTCCTACGACCTTTGTGGAGACCATGTTTCGCTCAGCGTCATTCATGCTAACGTCCGTCTGCAGTGATCGTCCTTATTGCCGCTGAGATTATTGTGGCGGCTATAAATATTTTCGTCGATATGTGAGTCTCGTCTGTTCTTTTCGTGACAATGCTCTTCGGTTCACTGACGAATACACTACAGGTACTGGGTGGACTAATTTGGCGAGGTGGCCTTCGGGGCCGATGCGTTCCTCTGCCTTATCGCAATGAATACGCCCACGTAGGGTGGAAGATGGAGCCAATACCAAGGCAGCGCGAAGCATGGAAGGACCACTCGTTTTCAGCGTCGCATTTCGCGGAGGCCGCATGCCAGGAGTTTAGGTTGAGAACAGAGCAGCCATCAGCATTTCTCGACAACGGTGTCCAAAGGGGAGAGGGTTGTTACAACCGAAGAGCAGAAAAACATCAAAACTACCAGCCGGTTCGTACATAGACTGGAGGAGCTTCATGGCTGGAATGACAGGCGAACTGGCCGAGAACATTGCGTCGTGTGCACACGATATGCCGTCCGTACACCGATCGAGAACCTCATACGTGTACAAGTGCATACATGCGACATGCATCCACCAGCAGCGGTGTCAGAGCTTTAGTCCACGTTTACATGTGGGGTTTCTCCGTGCTCAATCGAACTTTGCCAGGTATTGGACCTACCAGATTATCCTTCTCCTGGTGTATCACCTATGCCGCCGAGTGCTTGCCAGGCCTGCAGCTTCGGTGCCTCAGCTGCGTAGCCTGAACATCGTGCTCTTCACAGAACATCATGCTGCTTTCCGTCTGGTCTTATAGCCCCCGGAGATGCGGACAGCACTTGGTGCACTTCAACGAATGTTTGATCTAGGACGGCTTCGAGCGGGCACAATTTCACAGCCATGTAGGAGGCCTGCATCGCATAGGATGAGAAGAACCGAACCCGACCGACATGTATTAAACACAAGAGGTATACTTTTACCAAACCCCGGACCTTGACCTTATCCGACCGTAACGCCCCAGAACTCACTGCGTGGCGTCGACAGCTATTTGCCACTAGTCCTCATTGTCCATGTCGACATCATCGTCTCGAGCAGGCGTGTCCTCAGCCTGCGACTCTGCAGTCGCAGGTCTCTGTGCTCTGACCTCCTCTTCGGCCTTGTCCTCGGCAGCCTCCTGGACTTTCGTTCTGTACGCCTCCTTCTGGCTCTCGGGCAGATCCTCCCAGCCCCGAGACAGCTCCTCGTCCACAGTGGCGTCCTCAGACTTGGACTCCTCCGCAGCCTCCCTATTGTCTGCGCAGTATAGATCGAAGGCGCTTGCCGGCTTCTTAGACGTGCTGCTATTGCCGCTCACGCCATTAGCGCGCTGGCTGGCGGGCTCCTTCGGGTTTTGGCTGCTGGGCCCGGCCTCGCCAGCGGTGACGGAGTGCGAGAATGCGTCGGATGAGGGGGACAGATTCTGTACGCCCTGGTTGATAAATGTTGGCGGGGGGCCGTTGGCGCCGGGCTCCAGAGCGGCCACGACGGACGGCTTCCTGTGACCACGCTTGCTGCGCAGAGGCTTGTCCTGGGGCTGTTTGGGGTGGGGGAGAGCATGGTTAGTACCAGAAGCAGAACCAGCAGCAGATCCAGAGGCTTGTAGTCGAGATCGTTGGTGTCCGGTAGTAGCGGAGGTGGTGGTAGCAACAGATGATGCGCGCAGGGGGTGAGGGGCAGGAGCGGTAGGAGCAGGTGAAGGTGAATGAGCATGAGCATGAGCAGAAGGGCCATTGTGTTCATTTGCTTCATCACGTACTGTCGGTGGTGGGCTCGGGCTGCCGTCGGAGTCCTCGACGTTGGTGCTGGTGCGCTTGGCCAGCTGGTCCAGCAGGAAGGCGCGCTCGAGCCGGAGCTTCTCGACGCCGCGGCGCAGGCGTGCCAGGCGCAGGCGCGCGGCCTCGTTGTCCTCCTCGACCTCGTTGGTGCGGCGCTTGAGCTGGAGGCACTTCCGGCGGTAGGCCTCCTCGACCGAGGGAGGGAGCGAAGGTGGTATTGCTATCGAGGGTTCGCCTCTGTCAGCCCTGCGGCCTAGTTTGGAGACCATTGTGTGTTGTGTGTCGAGTGTTGTGGATCGTGTAATGTGTGTTCGCGGACGAGACCCAAGAACAGACTCGTTCGAGGGCAGGGTGAGGATATGGAGGATGTGCGATTGTTGAATGCGGGAGATGCAGTCTGTCGCAAAGGGCGAACGATGGCGGGAGGTGGAACCGGCGCCGAGCGTGCAAGTGTGATGGGAAATGTGGAGTTGAGCGAGCGCTGGACTGTGTTGGACTTACAGGGTGCGGGTGCCATCTTGGACCGATTGTCTCTTCGAGATCGAGGGTGTTTGGCAATGGAATGTGCGGTTAAACTGCTTGCAAATTCAAGAATGGATGCGAGAGAATTGGACGAGGTTATCGTGAGCGCAAACGGAAAACAGATTGGCACAAGTGCAACTGAACTGCTGCAACTAGGAAAGTGATGGGCAAGTCGGCCAGGGCACTCTTGATGACGACCCGGCCCCTGGCTCCTGCCTGCGAGTTGAGGTTTGAAAATGCCACCCCCCGGGTGGCCCCCCCCCCCAGCTCAGCGCCCGGGCCACCTGGGGCACCTGGAGCATTTGCGGAAGCTTTCCCATTGGCTTCTTTGACCGCGTCTGCTGTCTCCACCACCTGGCAGGCTTGTCACTGTCGAAGTTGTTAGCCGGCCGAACAATTTTGAAGAGCTACCCCACGTAAAACACGTCCACCGCCAGCGCCAAAGCCCAACGCCTCTACAACTGTTCACTGTTACGAGGCACCAGGACGCAAGCTTCGCACACAGGCCTTGCAACCCAACACCTCAATATGTCTCTCAGCATCCCTAACGCGCCAAATGCTGGCCTCTTCAAGGGCGGCTACAACAAGTGAGTTGTCTCCTCTTCACTCCTCCTTTTTTTCTTCCCTTCCGCAGTCGAGCCTCGCATGCACATGCTAACATCGCCCCCCTTCACTCTAGCTACGACTCCGAGGATGGAGCCGTTCTGCGCAACATCGACGCATGTCGCGCCATATCTTCTACCGTCCAGACCTCTCTCGGTCCCTATGGACGCAACAAGATTGTCATCAACCATCTTCAGAAGATGATCCTCACCTCTGATGCAGCCACTATCCTCCGCGAGCTCGATGTCGTCCACCCCGCCGCCAAGCTGCTGGTCATGGCCAGTCAACAGCAGGATTCCGAGATGGGAGATGCTACGAACCTGGTTATTGTACTGGCTGGTGAGCTGCTGAAGAAGGCCGAAGACCTTCTCCGAATGGGTCTGAAGACCTCCGACATCGTGACGGGCTACGAGCGTGCCCAGAAAGTCGCCCTCGAGGCACTGGAAGAGCTAGAGTGCGACAAGGTCGAGGATCTCAGGTCACAAGGTGAGATGGCCAAGGCGCTTCGCACCGTGATAGCAGCCAAGCAGAATGGCAACGAGGATTTCCTGGCGGATCTGGTTGCTGAGGCCATCCTCGCCGTCCTGCCCAAGAACCCCATCGCTTTCAACGTCGACAACATCCGAGTAGTAAAGATCATGGGTGGAAGCTTGGACCAGAGCCGGGTCGTCAAGGGCATGGTCTTCCCCAAGGAGCCCAACGGCATCGTCAAGAAGGCAAAGAAGGCCAAGGTCGGCGTCTTCTCATGCGCCATCGACGTTGCCCAGACTGAGACCAAGGGTACGGTGCTTTTGCACAACGCAAAGGAGATGCTCGACTTTACAAAGGGCGAGGAGTCTCAGCTCGAGGCTGCGATCAAGGAGCTCCACGACGTCGGCCTGCGTGTTGTGATTGCGGGCTCGACGGTGGGTGAGCTGGCCATGCACTACCTCAACCGCTACGGCATCCTGTTCATCAAGATTCTCAGCAAGTTCGACCTCCGAAGAGTATGCAGGGTAGTCGGAGCTACGCCTCTGGCAAGACTGGGTGCCCCCATGCCAGACGAAATGGGCAATGTCGATGTCGTGGAGACTCTTGAGATTGGTGGAGACCGTGTCACTGTGTTCAGACAAGAGGATGAGGTCACGCGGACAGCAACTTTGGTCCTCAGGGGCGCTACACAAAACCACCTGGATGATATCGAGCGTGCCGTTGATGATGGTGTCAATGTTGTCAAGGCCATCACCAAGGACTCCAGAATGGTGCCTGGCGCTGGCGCAGCAGAGATGCAGCTGGTCGAGAAGATATCAGCGCAGGGCGAGAAGACCCCAGGCCTTGCCCAGTATGCCATCAAGAAGTATGGCGAGGCTTTTGAGGTTGTTCCTAGGACAATTGCCGAAAGTGCAGGTCTCGATGCTACCGCGGTACTGGCCGACCTGTACCGCGCGCATCACAAGGATGACTGGACCACTGGTGTTGATATCGAGGTACGTCGCTCACGATATCTTGGCCGAACCCTACGTTCCTGCGCAGATAGCTGACAACACAACATGACAGAACGAGAACGGCAATGGCATCCTGGATGCACAGGACGCTGGCATTCTTGATCTCATGGCCACCAAGGCCTGGGCGATCAAGCTGGCAACCGAGGCTGCCAGGACCGTGCTCGCTGTCGACCAGATCATCGTCGCAAGACAGGCCGGTGGTCCCAAGCCTCCAGGTCCCAATCCGGTAAGCACATCGTAACATCGCCTTCTGTCGGCGAAACTATCACGAAAGCGCTCACTGACATCTCCTCGTAGAACTGGGACGAGGACTGAGGGCGGTGTGTACAAACAAGCGACTTGATGGCCGACTAGATACTGTATGTATATTCTCCACAAGATAAACTTGCAGCCCAAATGGTCGCGTGATGCGGGCGAATGATATCCAGCTGCGATTTGAGGCAATAGTCCCGTCGGCTTTGTGCGTCGGCGTTGTTTACCGGATGTGGGAATAGAGAGGATAGACCATATCAAATTGACGATGCAAGGACAGACAAGTGCCGGGCTCGCTACGACGCGGAGAATCTGCCGGCCTCCATGTTTTATCGCCTGTTTCTCCGTGAATAACGGTCGCATAGTCTCCTCGAGGTGTCGCGGCGGGTAAATGTTGAAACACCGCAGTTGTTGGCCCTGCTGCGCGTTGCTACGCTATCCGAAGACTCCCAAACCATGTTGAAGTCCTCGAATTCGGTCTTTCCCGAGGGCTCGATTGGCGTAGCACATTATCACTTCAAGGTGAAACGGTGATACAGGCTCGGATCGCATGGCATAACAGTGATTTGAGTAGACCACATGTTGCTGAGCAAAGGGCACAAAGTGGCAGGTCGATAGATAGCATGGCATCTTGCTGTATCCTTCAGCCCAGTCATCTATATGCACAGTGTATCAGAAGCACTTCCCCCAAGTCAAGCTGGCTTTCTGCGAGGACACCTCTCCCTCCTACACGACCAATCATCAACGGCTCCATTTCTTTCCATCGAGCAGCAACCATTGCTCTTGTACAGAGAGCTCCGGAGAGGCGTCCCATTTGTCACTCCTGCGAGCTTTTTCGCTGCGGGCACAGTGAAGCAAAACACGCAGCCAGTCATTTCGTCTTATGAGGTGCTCCCCAAGGCGGGCTGCTCTTCCGGATCGAGCTGACTCGATGGACGGCTTGGCCTTGGTCGACAGGTGTGAAACGGAAGGTCTCGGCGGCGGGAGGACTTCACGCGCGAGGACGGAGGGACCTGACGTCTGGATGCGCAAATCAGCGGAGTGATGTCTCACAATTCGTAGTACGCCGGGCCGCCATCTCGGCTGCCCCCCCCCCCCTCCTCCCCTCCTCTTTCTCTGTGGTGTAGTGCATATACACTCTTGAAGTAGGGGACGGAATGAGGAAGACGTCACAAGTCGGCCGGACTTCGCTTTTCTGATGCTGGGCATGTCGTTGTTGGCCGTGGAAGCGTGGAGGGCGGATATTGACTTCGTACTCACCCTACTGTGCTCTTACAGAACGAGGACTACGCAACAGTCACGGTGTATCCCGCCGTCGTCCAATGAGCATCAACTGTCAGCCTATCCTATGCATGCTTCTCGAGGCGCATATCCGCATGCACGACATCTTCTACAAACTCTCCATCGAGTGGCTTGGCTCGGCTGCCGGTGTAAGGCGGAAATATCCGTGATAAGGCTGTGCGTTTCATGCGCCGCAGAGGGATGACCTGCTGGCTAGAGCAAAGTTCCGAGTGTACTGTACACGTCAGATTGGATCGTGGAGACGGGGCGTGTGTGGTGGTGGAATCGAACCTCGAGGTTCTCTGACCTCGGTGGGCGTGTTGGGCGGCCCGTCGCACGAGGGCTGGTGGCCAAACAGGCAGGGGCTGTTTGGCCAACAGGCCCCGTCTTTCCTCTCATTAAACGCACGCCGCGTAGGTCAGGTAATCTCTCTGGGGTAGCTGTTGCTGACCACACGACCCTCCGCTTGCCCACATGGGACTGTATTTCTCAAACGGTACAGGAACCCGCCCCTCTTCCCAACGAGGCCCGATCAGACGGCCCCAGCAGCAATGACGTGCAGGGCGGCTCTGGAAATAGTCCCACCACGGACGGGGCCTCGGATCCATTCCTCCTCTCTCTATACGGTGGCCCACCATCCTCCACAGCTTACCTGTCGTCCCCAGAGACCCGCAGACCCCCAAAGTCGAAGGCGGCAGGGAGAGGGCTGGACCATTACGACTAATGAATGATGCCTTTCAGCGGGCGTTTTGGGGGGAGGGGGGGAGACCCAGAACTAGGGCTCGGCGGGAAAGAGGGCGGGATCCTTCGATCCCGCCACGCGACTGGAATAGTATCACTGTTTCTGCGGGCCGGATCTACGAGTGATCGAAGGAGGATTCGAGAGTGGAGTCTCAGATTCATTTTGTTGATGCGATGTAACAATCACGACGGCCTCGAGGGCGGATTTCTCTAAGTGAGCGGACGCTCATTCTCTGTGCAGTATGCATGACTGCCGGTGGTGGTGTTCCAAATGGGAGTCTTTTTGGGGGGGGGGGGATGGAATCAGGGGTGGGGGTGGGGGTGGGGGTTGGGACGCCTGCTGTTATGGACGTTTGGATTTTCCAGCAACGCTGTGCAATGTAGGCGAACAGAGTGATACGAGAGGAGACGTGGTCTGGTGACTTTCACGGTCTTGAGTTGTTGAGTACACAGACGCCGTTCTCGATAGGCTACTTCTGTACATCGCAATGGGCAGAATCTGTCTACACGAACGTCGAGGCTGCGCAACAGGAGAGGACCATGTAAAATGATTGGCTGACTCGCTCTGACTCCATCATTTCAAATCTCAGCCTGACAAGTTTGGAGACAGGTACAGGTACCAAGTACCAAAGCGAACCGACGGCTTCGTAACCGAGCCCACCTCCCGCGCTCCCCTTCGTCATTCACCGAGGACCAGTAATCTTTCGTCTCAACTTCCAGGCTTCCTCAGCTCCGAAACGCTAATAAACAAGTGACAAGACAGACAGCGGCGGTCTGTCCCGCGATCTGGCTAAACTTTCAGCCCGCCGGGAGGGGAAGGCTAGACTGCCTGACGCGTTGGTGTGAACTCTAATCATACTTACATAGATTCCATCCTTGTGTCTCTCTCTCTCTGCGTGTGAGTGTGTGTGTGGTTTGAGAAGCTCAGTTACCAACTCGTGAGGCGCTATTTGCACCTGTCGCATCTCATGTGGCAGAGCTGCTGGGCTACCTCCTCGAAACCTGCACCGGGGAGGACTGCTTCAATCGCGCGTTCGCGTCGAGGCTTGCTCCACGAACAACCTTCGCTGGTCCGAATGGCGCTTTAGGGAGCTACGAGTCGTTTGCGACTCGGATCCGTAACTGCGCCGAAGACAAGGGCAGACGAACATTGTCAGTGCGCCATGGCACGACACAAGTTGCCTAGTTCCCACCAAGTCGGGCCCCTGGTGATCTCCGACAGGTGACATCGCCGCAACTGCCACTGTCCAGTGGCCTTCTCTTATCTCCATCAAGCAATGGAACCGATGAGGTAAAGGTCAAAGCCACGGGATGCGACATTGCCAGGCCTAGAAAACCCCTGTGAAAGTCTTTCTTGGTAGGCTTGGGAATGATGATGCTCTCTAGATGCCGCTAAGAGAAGCCCATGGCCATCTCCTGAGCAAGATCTGGCCAGAAGCGGAAAACGGGACGACGAGCCATGATCTGACGATTGTGAAGATGAATGTGGCTTCGGGCATTGAGGCTCAAGAAGTATATAACTCGCTGGCAGACAGGACGAAATGACTAGAGTGCCCGGGAGCCTGGTCCGGACTGCGTCCTACCTGATCAAGGTGCCGTTCGCGAGAGCGGTCTCCAAGCGATGCCTCCACCGTCCGAGTTTCTGATAGGCGGCGATCGTTTTTTGTCTGTGGTCGCGGGTCGACATCAGACGGCAGGGTGGCTGTCAGGGCTGTCAAGTCCACCCTTACGAAACTGCATGCTTCTTGCACCGGGGGCAGCCCGTTCGAGGGTCCTGCACGCTAGATTCTTGATGTCCGCTCTTAGCCTTGCACAATGCCATATGTCAGGCGGCATATTGGGCGCAGAACCCAGGTCGGTTCTGGTGGGATATGGTGGTGTTTCTGGTGAGCTGTCCACAAAATGCAAGCCTGCCAGACAAGCTGTCGTGACTGCTACATATCGGAGAGGGAGGGCCATCCAGGTCATCCTCTCACTGCCCATTCCTGTCCGGAGCATTGATAACTTGCTTTCAGACGTTTATCTCCAGCAACGGCTGGACCGGGTGTTTCAAGGAGACGTGATCCATTTGCTTTTCATGCTCAGCAAGGCAATGCCATGATCCGTGATGTCCCGAACTGGGGGGCTGGATATGCCACTGCAGCCTCTCGAGCTGGCTCCGCTTCGTGATATCTACTGGTCCAGGCGAAAGACCCAGGAAGCTGGTGACAGGGTGGCCGGAATGTTCTTGAACGACCACGTGAGTGAACTTGCCGTTGAAGGACACGATGGGTGCCGACTGAAGGCGGATCGGCTTCGGACCGTCTCTCACACTTCATGCAATAGATCGGAGGATCCTTGTCGCTACATTATTAGCCCAGACGAGATATGCCACAGCGGGTCGAGACGGCTGTGTCTTGTACGGACGAGGAAGGTAGATAAGCCTTGGAGAAGAGACTGCACTTGCTGTTGGTCTGTCTGCCTGTCCATCTACCTCGTCAGTGTCAAGTCTCCGGCAGAAATCCTGCAGGGGGCGTGGCCACCAGGGCGCTGGATGGGGGGCCCCTTGTCAGGGACGCCGCAATCCTCCCAGGTGTTTGTTTCACGAACGGAGATACGGCGGCCCGAGTTGGAGAATGTCGTGTCTCATTGCAGAGAGGACGAGGTGCGCCGCGCCAGCCCGACCTCTCCCCGCTGCCAGGGGCCTCGGTGCCGGGAGGACATGTGCAAGGGCTCAAGATGCCACAGAATAACCTACGAAGCATACTGAGTACCGGAGTAACTGCCAGCCCGTTTAGCCAGGAAGTCAAAATCAACAGGCCACGTGCATTGGTTGTGGGTCGCGCGACTGTCTGAGCGTGCATAACTAGGCACGTGCTGTGGTATAATATTGTACTTCGTACTGGACCCTGGAGATCTTCCATCAGAGGACCATGGACAATACCGTACTGAAAGTGACGGGTGTCGTTTCCCCCTCAAAATCCACTTTATCATGCGTTCCAGCGGTGGAGTAGCCGTGTGCATGTGCGGGGCTTTGGTGAACCCTAACCCCTCACTCTGATCCTGACGCTCATGTATCTCAACGGTGCCTCGACGAGCACCTGGGCAAGTGGTGAAAGGACCTGTTGTTGGAGTCTCAATAGCCTCACGTGGAAAGGTTGCCGTCTCATTGTCGGCTGGCACGCGTTGGTCGCATTTCGGCCCCCCTTCCAATTGTGCTAGAGGACTCGCCACGTTCCCAGTTCCAAGGATCACTTGAGGACATCGAGGCTGCAAGTTGAGCCCAGGCGTGTCCTGAATCCTGATAGTCGACGCAGGATTTCGGCCGTTGCGACGGTTGACTGCCACGCTGCCACTGGTCTCACGGAGTTATGCAGCGCCACAAAGTCTCACTCGCCCAAGGGCCACCTAGAGCAGCGCGCTTATTTGGCCATCCTTCGTAAGCTCAGAAGCGCCGGGCGGGATGAGCTGATGGGCTCGACTTGAATGTTGCGCGTTGGGATGCGGATCGGCCTGTGCGGGATGGCGTACTATCAGACTGAGACTGCCAACTTGGGCATTTATGTACAAAGTACGTACAACACATAGGATACACTACAGTGAAACAAAGATGCTACCTAGTCTCGATCGCGGGCAGATCCTCCCTCTGGCCAAACGGCCCACTAGCGCGTAGACGATGCCACTCTCGAATCTCGGATGTCCAGAATTGCGAGCAGCTTTAGATTTGAGAGAGACGGCACGAGACCAGACCAGACCCTTCTCTCTCCATGTGCATTTCAGTTCTGCATTAACCTGCCTGGCCGACGCGAGCATTGGTAACAGAACAAGTAACAAGGCAATATTAAAGGTGGCAGGGTGGCCAGAGGCGGGCGGGGACCGGAAAAATCGTCCCATCTCTTTCAACAGGTTGCAGAAACGTGATCCTTCTCCTCATCCGCATACTACTTACACAGTACTGCCATGGCATGTATGTACAATACAAGTACACAGGATGAATGTGTGAACCTGCTGCATACTCGGTCGGTCTGTGCAATCCGTACAGTATAGTACAGTACAGTACACTACAGTGCAGCAATTACTGTCCTGCATCAAACCGTGCTGTTCGACAAGTAATTACTGATACTTCGTACTCGGGCACGCTCCCTTTCGGTCCATGGGTTCCACAGCAACCATCCTACGGTCGTCATGTCGTGACTGTCAACTTCTCAAGCTGGCATCTGATGGGTCCTCGCTGTCAGAAACAGAGAGAGGCCCTGTGCATATGGTTGGCAAGTTCCTGGAAACCTGCGACTGCAACTGCAACGGCAGCATCAACCTGAATGAACGGCAGCCTGCAATGCATCACCATCCTAGTATCATCACCACATCACCGCTTGACAGCCAGGGAGGACCCGGAGAGCAAGTCACACACCAATGGTACTGCATAGTACATACACAGTACGGTACCTACGTTGCCGTGGGCCCCCAGCGTAGAATCGGATGGGGCGGGCAGTCAAGATCTTGCGAGTTGAAGCGGCGCTTGACTATTTCGTACTCATCACAGTCTCGTCAAGCATAAGCATCATGCACTGTTGTACATAGTACGAAGTTGGGATTCGACACAATCTCTCCGGAAATTCGAGGCTACAAATTCGAGATAGACCGCTTTACTCTGGCGGCACCTAGTGTGTTAGTCTGCCACCCTGGTGCAACACGCCAGCAGACGTCCAGACGTCCAGGGGGTGTGAAGAATTACTGTCCCACCAAGTGACCTACGCAATCCAGAATAACGTCTGACAGTATAGTATGAACCAGGCATGCAAGCGCGCCCGGCTGCTCGTTGGCGCACACAAGAAGCCCTGGCGCCATGTGCAATAATTATCCGCTCTTTTTTGGGGGATCGGGCAGTCCAGGGGGGGGCTCGACGTGGGCAGATCTAACAGTACGAATATAGTGAAGGGGACCTTGGTTTTGGGTTTGGGGGGGGGAGGGGGCCGAGTGGGAGGCCGTGCAGGCCGCTGTCACCGTTCATGCCCCTCTGGACCTAGCCTACTAATCACGGACATGGCACTAGGCCCTGCAGGCCCTGGCACGCCCGTCGTCCGGAGCGCGCTCTACTGCACAGCACTAGTAGTACGCAGTAGCTCTCCCTCCAGGGCGGGCTCCCGAGTCCCCTGGGCTCCCAGGCTCCCAAGCTGCTGGATCCCGCTTGATCTGCCTCTTGGCCCGATTCGACCCTGGGCGGCACATGTGCACCTTGAAAGGGAGCCTGGCGACCGACAGGGCGGATTTCTATCCTCGCACGCGTGAAGTCGTCATACAAGGTACAAAGCACCGCGCCGACCCGCCACCACCTCTCCCTTGTTCTTGCTGTGAGGCCGTGCGTAGAGTTGCTGCGTCTCTGCGCCTTTTGCTCGACCACCCCCGACGGCGCGACGTCGTCCGGCAAGGACATCTCGAGTGTCGACACAGCATTTGAACATCGCCCCTGCCACGCCTAATGTTGCAGGGTGGGGTCGGATACGCAGCACGCAGCATCCCAGATTGATATTAAGCCGACCACCTTGTATTAGCAGGGGCATGGCTGTCGCCTGAATGTCACTGGCCGCGGAAAAAAGGAGGCAGACAGTACCACAGTACCAGACAGCCCACACCCCTCGTGGCGCCCAGGCCCAGCTGGCCAATAACGTGCCAACATCCGTCCGACCTTGCAACTTGCACTTCTCCCACAGACAAGCGATCCTGTCGCATTCGTGGCCCTCTGTCATCAGTGGCTTGGCCTGCCAGACACCGGGCGCCGACGCTGACCACTGACACTGGGCCGTGAGAGGCCCTCTGCAGGGTGCTTTTCCGTTACTCTTCGTCTCCGGAAGCTTCTTCTCTCACCCAACCCAAACCCATCCAACGACCCCGTTCAGCACAGCTCAGCCCAGCTCGCAACTCGTGTGCCGACGCGTTTGTCCAAACCTTCACCTTCGAAAGCCTCTTTTGCACGGCACCCATCAATCAACCACTCATCGATCATATCGTCTAATAGCCAGACCGGCCCCTCTTACCGAGTACCGCGATCCCGATTCATCTTAGAGCCTGTTCGTGCTCCCTGCTTGACGCTCCACACGACGAAACGAATCCTGGACGACCACTGTGTGCTGTGGATTGCGGAGTAACCAAGAGACGGGAGATTCGATTCGGCTTGTCAGAATTTTGATCCACGCGAGAGGAGAAGCGACTGATCCGTTCTGCGACCAGTCGCTGAGAAACCCCAGGCCTCACAGCCTGCACATTGCACAAAAAGTTGCCATCGCGACTGCGGCTCTTCGTACAGTCATAGTACGATCCGCTCGTCGACAGCGTCCACTTCAGACGCTGGAAGCTTTACAACTGGCTCTGCCCGTCCATCCGGCCGTCACTCTGAGTCAGTCGTGGCGTTGGACAATCTTCATTAATTGCAACCCAAGCACGCGGCAGCCGGCAAACCCGCGTTGTTAGAGTTACTTGGAACAAGGCATGCGCGTGCACATCACCTGCCCACCTCCCTCGCCTAAAGCATTAAACCTTCGCACACAAGAGGCGAAGGCGAGCCTTGCTGCGATTTCTTGCCCAACAAGCCCCCGCCTGGCCTCGGCACCGGCAGCATAGCTGATACCACCCCTCTGAAACAGCCTTCTCCGGCCTCAGGAGTTTGTGCGACGACCCACACTTGTCACCGAGATCCATCGCTAGGCCCTTGCCGGACGAGCCATCTAACCCATTGTCTAGCCTTTGATCCGAGGTTTGGACATTCCAGCAGGAGCAGATTGCTGGGTACCGTAACAGTACAGTACAGGGACTCAAGGTCACTGGGTCACTGGGACACAGGCTGGGTTAATTGACCTGTCAGTCTGCCAGGATTGTACGAGCCCCTGGTCAGACTCTCCCTGTCCTGCTCGAAAGCTTCGAACACCCTAGGTCCTACCACCCGACGCCCAGGCCTCATCGCGACCCATCTCTCTCGCTTGTAGACCCAGTGGCCTACACGGATCTACGCCACCCTGGAGCCTCTTTCTGCGCGACTCATTTCCAGAACGAGTCCAGGCCGCTTGGGCTCAATCAAACACCTGCGTAATCCTACGTCTTTTCCACTTCGCCCGCTCCGACTCAATCCGCCTCCGTCCCTCATCGACTCCGGGCCCATATGTTCCATCGAGCCCAGGAGAGACACCAAGGTTTTGCTAAAGAGCAGAAGGTCGCGGTAGCACAAGTCGACAGC
Source organism: Dendrostoma leiphaemia (assembly GCA_026120015.1). Taxonomy (NCBI): domain Eukaryota; kingdom Fungi; phylum Ascomycota; class Sordariomycetes; order Diaporthales; family Erythrogloeaceae; genus Dendrostoma; species Dendrostoma leiphaemia. The sequence goes on along the minus strand of JALRMF010000121.1, from coordinate 79,599 downwards.
CTGAGACAGCTTGGTCTCATCGGCCCGGAGACCAAAGGCTTCGCTTCCGCCTGGGGAGGGACCGAACCGATAGCACCCAGTCGTCCTCCTTCTAGACCAGCACCAAAATCCAAACAACAATCGCCCACCACGGCCGCTTCACGTCCAATTGGCGACCTCAACGAGCCCACCTTCCCTGAAAAGGGTGAGTCGATCTCATGTCCTCTCTCGTTCGCTCAGTCGTGTCTCTCCCGATCACTGCCTGATCTCCTGTGACGAAGCTGTCGCACGTCACTCTTCATTTTCCGTGGCCGTCACTCGTGTCAGCGCTGTGACACGGATCGCCGTGACCACGCTCTGGCCCGACCAGAATCCCGCCCGTCTTCACACAACAGAAACTGATCAAGTATTTCTCGATACAAGGCCACTCCATCGCGGCCGGAACCTTACGGCGGCCTCCATCATCGTCGCGATCATCCATCTCCGCCAGCTCGACCCGATCCCGTGACGGCGCCCGACGCGCAAATACGACGTCAAATTTTGGCATGATGAATGCGGATCGGAGTCGTACCCGGAGGGAGCGCACCTTCGTGGGTAGCGAGTGCGCTGTCTGCGAGGAGCCGCTGGAACACACGCTTCGCGGCGAGAGGATATTGCAGTTCTCGTGTTCCCACGTTTCACATGAGGCATGCTTCTACGAGTTTATCCGGGAATTCGAGTCGCAATATTGTCCGACATGCAACGCTCCGCTCCATCTCGACACAAGTCGGGGCGGTAACGTTCTCGATATTGGTATGTGCACAGCTCAGCCCTGGGTCGCACGAATGACGCTAACCAAAGCCGGGGGTCTCAGAGAAAATCAGCAGTATGGTACGGTCGATATCCGTAAACGATAACAGGACAGCAGCTACACCCACATCAACATCAGGACCAGGGACGGCGGCGGCGGCATGGGATGAACATACCGCCCGGCCTGCGAGTAGGGGCTCGGGTGGACGAAACGGTGCCCCAGCACAAGGTACTTCACGTGGCAGTCTCCGAGACCAGTCTTCCGACAGATTCCCATCCCGCGGCCACGCGCGAACCGACAGCGAACAGACCGGAATGACGGGCGTTGCTTCTTCGGGAGGCTATCCTGAGACAACACAGAGCGGGCCGGCGCGGCGTCATGAGTATGATCTGCAGGCCATGGAAGCTTCCCTAGCTAGTCCCAAGGCGGTCGCGAGAAATCCCATCCCAGCACCGACTGTCACTGTGCGATCCGAATTCCCTACCATCAACAGATCGCGGCAGCAGCAGACACTCACCTGTCTTGTCTCCGTCGAGGTTCCCGACAACAAGTGGAGGCCCGATCCTGACGATCTTCAGTCGGCGCCTCCACCTTCAATTCCACAACAAAGAATAGAAGACCAATTCCCGCAAAGACCACCATCTCCAGCACGAAGTGCACCTCGCTTCTACCCCTACGAACCGCCAGAAGTACTAGAAGAAATGACCGAGAACCTGCGCAGCCGAGTCGACAATTGGCATGGTCTCGACTTTAGTCGGTATGTGAAAAATGATGATCTATTGAAGGTCTTGGTTGTTTGCTATTTGCGTGTGGGATGCTGACTATTCACAGGTTTGGCAAGCTTCGATTGTATGGCACTTTGCGCGTTGGAAAGGACAAGGTGTCCTGGCAAGAGCTTGAGTGTTTTCTTTTTGCTGAGATGCTTATTTGCGTGAAAGAGAAGAAGAGCTCAAATCAACCTCCACAGTGGGACGATGGCGCTCCTCGCAAGACTACTAGATGCACATTGAAGGGTTCGATCCTGATCAAGAAGCACCTGAACGAGGTGACCGAGACTGGTCACATGGACGAAAACATCCTGACACTCAGCCTGTCCGTCGCCGAGCTGCCGCAATTTCACCTGCGTTTCGAGAACCGGAATCAACTCAAGCTTTGGCAACAAGCTTTGTTGGACCTGAATGCTGTTGAGACATCACCCGTTCGCAGTCCCGACTATGACCGGGGTGAATTTTCAGGAGAGGATGAGGAGGAATGGCGAAGAGACTCAACGAAGCCTCAACGCGTCTCGTCAGTAGCATCTTCCTGGGGGGGAGCGAGGTCCGCCACGACGGCACCGACTGAGTATACGAACTTTGCCAGAAGTCCACTCATGCCCTCGGTCCACGTTCCCATCGACGTCGTGGTGGTCGTGCCCATATCGTCAAGCATGCAGGGTGTGAAGATCAACCTGGTCCGGGATGCACTGAGATTCATGGTGTACACCCTCGGCGAAAGGGATCGCATGGGTCTCGTGACGTTCGGTTCCGGAGGCGGTGGTGTGCCTATTGTCGGCATGACCACGAAGGCATGGCCCGGCTGGAGCAACGTCCTCTCCTCGATCAAGCCTGTTGGGCAAAAGAGCCACAGGGCGGACGTCGTCGAGGGTGCTAATGTTGCCATGGATCTCTTGATGCAGCGCAAGTACAACAACCCTGTTGCGACCATCATGCTTATCAGCGATGCGTCCACGTCAGACGCCGACAGCGTCGATTTCGTGGTATCACGAGCTGAAGCTGCCAAGTAAGTGCAAATAGCGAGTTGTCCACGAATTGAAAACTGACACAGCGCAGGATTACAATTCACTCATTCGGCCTTGGAATGACGCACAAGCCAGACACGATGATCGAGCTCTCAACACGGACCAAGGCTTCTTACACCTACGTCAAGGACTGGATGATGCTTCGCGAATGTTTGGCCGGCTGCCTGGGTTCGATGCAGTCGCTCTCGCACCAGAATGTCAAGCTCAAGCTGAAGCTACCAGAAGGCTCACCGGCCAAGTTCCACAAGATCAGCGGCGCACTGCAAATCACCAAGCGTGCGACAGGACGCGATGCGGAGGCTTCTCTAGGCGATCTGCGCTTTGGCGACAAGCGAGATATTCTCGTTCAGCTTGTCATCCTTCCCGATACTTCGACGCAGGAGCAGCTGCCACAGGATGCTTGGGAGACCGTAGTGGCAGGACTCGAGGCCCTGGGTGGGCCGGTCGAGCAAGAGGATCAGCGCGCGGTCTCCGTAGAGGAGGTGCCGCTGATACAAGCAGATCTCACATGGGGAGACATCCTCAGGGACGGAGCAGCCATGCACCTCCCAAGACCATCATTGCTGGCCATCACGATGTTGCCTTCATCTTCAAATAAGAAGTCCTGGAACGGCTCACCACCAATCCCACCGCACCCGCACATCGTGCAACGGCGCATGGAGCTTCTCACCTCTGACATGCTCACCCGAGCGCTGACTCTCGTCAGCAGAGGTCAACACGACCGCGCCCACACACTTCTCAACGAGACACGCTCGATCCTCAAAGGCCTTGGCAAGGGCGGCCTCCCACCCGTCCCCTCGATGCCCCCGAAATCCAACCCCTCGACGCCGCTCAATGTCCAAAACGACTCCTCGCCCACCGCAGCCCTCACGCCAGACAGGAAACACACTCCTTCCCCGACTGCCGCAGGCTCCACAACCGGGACTAATTCTTCCTTGCCCAACGGCTTCCAGCCATCGGCGATCCCGCGCAGCCGATCGACCGACACGATCGGGCTCGGCGGGATGGGAACAGCTGCGGGCATCGATGCCACTACGGTATCGGCGCTCGACGCGGAGCTGGATTCTGCGCTCGAGTGGATTAATCACCCGGCCGTCTTTGGAAGGGACAGCAGGAAGGCGGTGCTACAGGCGATCGGTGTCATTAGCAGCCAGCGGGCATTCACGTACCGCACGCCGATCGAGGGCCTGTGGGCGGGCCGTGTCGGTGGCGTGAAGAGGCTGACCGAGAAGAGCCGTGAGTGGAGGGACGAGGGCGGTGGTGCTGAGGGCATCACCGAGGAGGCTTGATGCTCCGTGAACATTTTCTGTGGGCGATAATGTCTTACTCTGCTTCTCTTTTGTTGGTTGGGTAATGATGTCGTCGTGACGGTCTATATATCCTCCTGCCTTTTTCTGCTTGTTTTCTTGCCGCAGCAGCGAGATGGGGATCCAGCGGAGATGGGCGCGAGGCTCGAAAATGGATGGGCACGTTTTTTGTTTGGGACGTCTGCTTTGTCCAGATGTCCCTTTGGACTTTTTGATTTTTTTCTGGAAAAAGATACCACTTGGATATTCTCGCTGAGATGATGATCAGCTAGCTGTGTTACGATATTATATTTGCCTTTCTATCGGTTCCACAAACACTTGAAAAAAATTCGGGGGGAGGGAGTACTGCCCGCTGTATCTTGTTTCACCTAGGTGTTTTCTTTTCGGACGAGCATAATCATGATTCGGTCACTGCAGTCGACAGACAGCTATGTTCATGTTCTCCTGACTCCTGGTAGTGACGCGTGTGATCGGCAGGCCTTCACTGAGACGACTAGGCTGAGATATTGTTCCGTGATTGGGATGTCAGTAGCTGATTTCAGTCAGCTTGAGTGGATCACGGAATGGGTCTTTTCATCTACGTTTTACCACGCGCCATTGGCAACGTGTGGCTCGCGGAGTTCGAGGAGGAGTGGGCACCCAGGGAGCAGTATAATAAGCTGCAGACATCCGTCTCTCCCATGAGTTGTCTACAAGCCGCTGGGAATACAGACCCTCCATAGGTGGCATCATTCTGAGCACCCACATGTTAGTATTCGTACGACGTGGAACTGGGTTCCTCGTGGGTTCTTCGCACGCAACTAGCTAGCACCGACAAGCACGCTCCATTCGCGAACCCCAAAAAAAAAATTCCGGTGGGGTTTTTTTTTCTCCTGTTTTCCCTCTCCCCCCCCCCTTCTTTTCTTCTTCTGCTGAACATGTGTCTGAGATGAGGCGACAGCTGCATCCGCTCTACCTTCGTCATGCTCGGATGTTGCAAACGTAAACCACTGGAGCCACGTCCAAGTCTTCCCATGCCGTCATGCGGACGTTCTTGTCACACAGCTAGTCGGATACTGCCTGGCGACTGAACTGTCCCGAGCCACTGCGGAAAGGTTTTTACATGTCCTCGCCAATCCTGTCTATGAAACTTGGGAGGAGCTACTTCCAATGGGTTTGATGACAGCCTCTCTGCACAAACTTGTTTTGATATCTCTGCGGAGGCTGTCTGTTATGCCTTGACTTTTTGGATATCGGTGGCAGGTCTTACTGCCGCTTCTTCCAGACAGAAACACAGGGTTGTTTATTTTCTTTCAGGCAGGCACGAGGATGCTCAGCCTAGAGGAAGAACATGGAGCTTCAGTGGAGCGAGCAGTCTCACTGCCACCGTTGGTGCCACGGCAGATCGTGAACTAACTTGGGGGCCGAAAGAACTGCGGACGCTTCGGGTGACGGTAGGTCTCTCGGGTCTGCAGCTGAATGGCCTGCAGGTCGCAGGCCGCAGCGAGCCCAGTTGGGATGGAGCACGATCTTGGGAGGACATGAGGAGGCTTTGCCCGACGAGACAGGACGTGAGTCAGTATCTAAATAAAGATTGAGTTCTAAGGGCAACATCCCTCTTTTCTCTCTCTCTCTCTCTCCCTCTCTCTCTGATTGAAAGTGGCTGGCGAGGCAAAGAACTCGTGGTCTCCTTGCCACCCTGTTTTCTGACTGACGAGATGCTCGTATGGACCCTATGGTATGTTATATGTGCCAGCAATCCGTACTAGCAGACTAGTTGAGCTGCGAGCTGGGCGCTGCGCCCCCCTGGCGAGAGGGCTCAGCAGTTGTTTGGTTCACCACCCCTGCTTACGTGTGTATGTAAGAAGATGCCGTTGTGCAGGGTATTTGTACCACTGCATGTTGATTCTGGAGTTTCGGGGAGGAGCACAAAGAACACAAGAGAGCCGTGAGGACACTTCCTAGTAAATTCGATATCTAGCTTATCTCGACAACAAGGCTTGTGGTGGGAAAGTACCGTATTCAAACAGGAACCTGCTGCAAGGCCGTCTGACTGGGGCCCCGTTTGGTGGTGTCAAAGCTCGCCCAGGGTGCCCAAGTGCCCAGGTGCCCAGCAGCTCTCCAGTGTCAGCGCAGCTTTCTCGTCGCATTGGTTTTTGGACGGCTGGACGGCAGGGACGGGCAGCCTGGCGCCTGGCAGTGGCAGTGGCAGCACGGGATGATCAGCGCCGCCAAGCTTGAGGCAGTGCCGCGCCCTCTGGTCAATTTGGTTTGCATTGCTGCTGCTGCTCCGTGCTCCGATGGAACGTTGAACCTCGAACCCCAAATTGCTGTTCGTCCATTGTCAGGCTACCACCACAGTCACTACGTACATGGCTGCTGATGCCGCTGATGCTGCTGCTTGCACCCCAAAAGCTGACACACTGATCCTAAATCCTCCTACTTCTTGACGACGACAAAGAAAGAAGACGACGACGACGACGACGACGAATACGGAGACCAAACGAATGACAACACCCGTACAGCGCAATTCCTAATCCTGCATCACCGTTCGTTCCTGCATTACGCTACAGCATTGACGGCGACGTATCCCGTATCCACTCGCAAACCCTACTTAGACTCCCTAGCGACGCGACAACAATAACGGCGACGAGATACTGCTGCCGACACGGAACACACCCAATGCCGCGCAACGTCATTTCCTGATCCCTCCCTCCCAAAAGCCAAATCTCTCCGGCGGAAACCCCCCCCCCCCCCCAATGGCTGGCAGACCTCCCTATGGAGGATCCTCCCGCCAAGATGACCTCCTTCTCGACCTCGACGACCAGCCCGTCTACGGCGGCGGCCAGCGCTCCGCTCTGACCGACGACGACCTCCTCCGCTCCGACGCCTACGACCACGACGACGACCAGCAGCCGCGCCCCTCCGTCTCCTACGACGACTTCGTCGGCGCAGGCCACCCCCGGCCCACAGCCTCTTCTTCCAATCTAACGTCCCCACACGCGGCGTCCCCGGGCACGGGCGCCGCAGCAGCAGCTCCGCGATCAGGGGGCCCTTACTACGCCGGCGGTGGTGGTGCTGCTGCTGGTGCTGGCGGTACGGGTGGAGCCAGCAGGCCGTTCGCCCAATCGCCCGAGCTCGACAACTACCAGCGCTACGCCGACGACTACTCGGACGACTACCCGGACGACGGAAACGCTTACTACCATCATGGCGCCGCGGGCACGCCAGGCATGATGCAGCAGGGCGACGAATACGTGGGCGGCGCGCGCCACAATGCCCGCAACCGGAACAGCATATTAAGCATGGGGGGCGGTCTCCTGGGCAGGGCGAAGAACATGATGGGCATGGGCCAGGGCTACTCCGAGATGGACCTGCCGCTGACGGAGCCCGGCTCCTCGTCGCAGCACGCCTCTGCGGACGCGCAACAAAGGGGCGCTGGCGCCGGCAGCGGGAAGAAATTCGACATGGGCTCCTTCAAGTTTGGCTTCGGGCGCGGCAAGCCGGACCCCTCGACTCTGGGACCCCGTATCATCCACCTCAACAACCCTCCCGCGAACCAGGCGAACAAGTACGTCTCGAATCATGTGTCTACGGCCAAGTACAACGTCGCGACCTTCCTGCCGAAATTTCTCTTCGAGCAATTCTCCAAATACGCAAACATCTTTTTCCTCTTCACCTCGGCTCTGCAACAGATACCCAATCTCTCTCCTACGAATCAATATACGACCATTGGGCCGCTCATTGTGGTGTTGTTGATTTCGGCCGGCAAGGAATTGGTGGAGGACTACCGACGAAAACAGGCCGACAGGGCGCTGAACTTGTCAAAGGCGCGGGTTCTCAGGGGGTCTAATTTTGACGAGGCGAAGTGGATTAACGTGCAGGTGGGGGACATTGTGCGAGTAGAGTCTGAGGAGTCCTTCCCGGCAGATTTGGTCCTGCTCGCCAGCTCAGAGCCCGAGGGTCTCTGCTATATCGAGACGGCCAACTTGGATGGAGAGACCAACCTCAAGATCAAGCAGGGCCTCCCCGAGACGGCGGCCTTGGTCAGCTCGAGCGACCTGGGCCGGCTGGGTGGGAAGATCAAGTCGGAACAACCAAACAGCAGTTTGTACACGTATGAGGCGGCCTTGACGATGCAGGCCGGCGCCGGAGAGAAGGAACTAGCTTTGAACCCGGAACAGCTCCTGTTGCGTGGAGCAACTCTTCGGAATACACCCTGGATCCACGGTGTCGTCGTCTTTACCGGCCACGAGACGAAGCTTATGCGCAACGCCACCGCAGCACCGATCAAGCGAACCAAGGTCGAGAAGCAGATGAACTTGTTGGTCCTCATGCTGGTGGGCACGTTGCTGATTCTCAGCGTTGTCTGCACAGTGGGCGACCTCGTCATGAGAAGCGTGCGAGGAAGCGCACTTGAATACTTGGATTTGACGCAGCTCAACTCGGTCGGCCTCGTCGCAAAACAGTTCATCTCTGACATGGTCACGTACTGGGTCCTGTTCTCTGCGCTGGTGCCGATCTCGCTTTTCGTTACCGTGGAGCTGGTCAAATACTGGCACGGGATTCTCATCAACGATGACCTGGATATATACTACGACAAGAACGATACGCCCGCCAACTGTCGAACGTCAAGTCTGGTGGAGGAGCTGGGAATGGTCGAATATGTCTTCTCGGACAAGACGGGCACGCTAACCTGCAATATGATGGAGTTCAAGCAGTGCACGATCGGCGGGATCATGTACGCGGACGACATACCAGAGGACAGGCGGGCCACGGTCGAGGACGGTGTTGAGGTCGGCATTCATGAGTTTAAGAGACTTCGCGAAAACGCGACTTCTCACGAGACGGCACCACTCATCGAGCACTTCCTCGCGCTTCTGGCAACGTGCCATACTGTCATCCCCGAGCGCGATAGCTCGGGCAAGATTAAGTATCAGGCTGCGTCTCCCGACGAGGGTGCTCTGGTTGAGGGTGCGGCAATGCTTGGTTACGAGTTCGTCGCGCGCAAGCCGCACTCCGTCATCATCGAAGTCGGCGGAAAGGAATTCGAGTACCAGCTCCTCGCTGTGTGTGAGTTCAACTCGACACGGAAGAGGATGTCGGCTATTTACCGCTGCCCGGACGGAAAGGTCCGTTGCTACTGCAAAGGCGCTGACACAGTCATCTTGGAACGGCTTAACGATCAGAACCCTCACGTGGAGGCGACCTTGCGACATCTCGAAGAGTACGCGTCAGAGGGTCTGCGAACCCTTTGCCTGGCCATGCGGGAGATTCCTGAGCAAGAATTCCAGGAGTGGTACGCCATCTTCGACAAAGCATCAACGACTGTGGGAGGCAACCGTGCCGATGAGCTGGACAAGGCATCCGAATTGATCGAGAGAGACTTCTATCTGTTGGGTGCCACAGCCATCGAGGATCGCCTGCAAGATGGCGTCCCAGAGACCATCCACACCCTTCAGCAGGCCGGCATCAAGGTCTGGGTTTTGACTGGTGACCGGCAGGAGACGGCCATCAATATTGGCATGAGTTGCAAGCTTCTTAGCGAGGATATGATGCTACTCATTGTCAACGAGGAGTCCGCGGATGCCACAAGAGACAACATACAGAAAAAGATTGACGCAATCAAGACACAAGGCGATGGGACAATCGAGACCGAAACGCTGGCACTCATCATTGACGGCAAATCCCTTACCTACGCGCTCGAAAAAGACATGGAAAAGATGTTCCTTGAGTTGGCCGTCATGTGCAAGGCCGTCATCTGTTGCCGTGTCTCGCCGCTGCAGAAAGCTCTTGTTGTGAAGCTGGTCAAGAAGCACCGAAAACAGTCGATCCTCCTCGCTATTGGCGACGGAGCGAACGACGTCTCGATGATTCAGGCTGCGCACATCGGCGTGGGTATCAGTGGTCTAGAAGGTCTGCAGGCTGCTCGGAGCGCAGATGTCTCGATCGCACAGTTCAGGTACCTGCGCAAGTTACTGCTCGTGCATGGTGCGTGGAGTTACCACCGAGTGAGCAAGACGATCTTGTTCTCGTTTTACAAGAACATTACTCTGTACTTGACACAATTCTGGGTAAGTTTTCGACGTCGAAAAAAGGGTGTTTTTAGATTACTGACGACCACAGTACACGTTTCAAAACGTATTCTCTGGCCAAATCATCTACGAGTCCTGGACTCTCTCCCTCTACAACGTCATCTTTACCGTCTTGCCGCCACTGGCAATGGGTATTCTCGACCAATTCGTATCCGCCCGCCTCCTGGATCGCTACCCTCAACTCTACAACCTGGGCCAGACGAATCAGTTTTTCCGTATGCGCGTCTTCGTTGCTTGGATAGCTAATGCTGTCTACCACTCGCTCATGCTCTACATCTGGGGCGAGCTCCTGTGGCCTTACGATCTCGTCCAAGGCGATGGCGAAATTGCCGGTCACTGGGTCTGGGGCACGGCCATGTACGGCGCGGTCCTGCTCACGGTCCTGGGCAAGGCGGGGCTCATCACCAACAATTGGACCAAGTATCACGTCATCGCAATCCCCGGGTCCATGGCCCTGTTCCTCGGCTTCATCGCGGCGTACGCTACAGTCGCGCCTCTCGTCGGCGTCTCTGAAGAGTACCACGGTCTAGTGCCGAGGCTGTTCACGTCGCCCATCTTCTGGCTGCAGATGTTGTGCCTGCCGGTGCTGTGTCTGATCAGGGACGTCGCCTGGAAGTATGCGAAGCGGATGTATCGCCCACAGACATATCATCACATTCAAGAGATCCAGAAGTATAATATTCAAGATTACAGACCTCGGTAAGTCCCTACCTATCCGTGGATACCACCCCTTCCAGATCTCCCCAATCATCATGTATCCTCAGGGGGTCTACCTGTCATTCGCGTTTTCGTCATTCCACTAACGGCTCATGGAAACAGCATGGAACAATTCCAGAAAGCCATTCGCAAGGTCCGCCAGGTCCAGCGCATGCGCAAGCAGAGAGGCTACGCCTTCTCGCAGGCAGACGAGTCACAGACGCGCGTGCTCCAGGCGTACGACACGACGCAGAACAGAGGCAGGTATGGAGAGATGGCCTCGTCGAGAGCGCATGGCTAAGCAAGAGAACAAGGGGTGGTGATATATAAATACCCCGCAGCAGTCTCGTGCGGATACACCCATACACACCCACTTCAAAAAACAAAACACACACACTCAAAACTTCCTATACATTTTTTCAAGACTATTAATGTACACACACACACACACACACACACACACCATGATGGATGAATCCCACAACGGCCGAATGGGTTTTGCTTGCTGGATGGTGATAGATTCCCTGGGGAGCAGGGGAAGGGCGATGGCACGGGCTTCTGGGCGGGCGTAGGTGTTCCTCGCTGCATTCAGTGGACCATTTTTAAAACTTTTCTCATTAAAACGCCTACTGTCTAGATATAGCTGGAACGGCGACACTGTTATGACTTGGCCAACCATACCCACTGCATGCTTGGGTTGCCTCTGCTTAACTTGTCACATTGCCTTGTCTTGCTCTTGGATATCCCCCCCCCCCCTTTCCCCCTCACCCCTCTTAGAAAAACCCTCTAGGGGCACTCTAGGGCTCGATGAACATCCGCATAAGATAGCATGTGTCGCAAAGGGACTGCAAGTTGAAAGACCTCCAGGGCTGTCCCAGAGTCCTGTTATACTTCTCCACAGCTGCAAAGACCAGACTCGATAGAGAGCCTGTAGACATAATTGGGACACACTGTCAGTTTGCCACGAGTCCACAAAAGGCAGTTGTTATTGCATGAAATGCATATGCTACAATTCTGGAAACTTTGCTGTAGCTTTGCAAAGGCTGACAGCTTTTTCAAAGATCTTATGACTCCCAAGGTCGTTTGAGACATGGCCAAAACTTTTGCCATTGCCCTTAGGTGATGGGTATCCAAGTACATCAAGCATTCAAAGGTGTACCTGCCAGCTGCTCTGCGACCTTTTCCCAACGGCCCTTGTTCATGCAGCCAGACAGCCAGTAATTCCCCTCGCCATCTTGCCCGATGATGGGGTACCCATCGGGCAACGCCACGCCGAACTGACATGTCTGTATATAAGATGGCAGGCCCGCCCTTGGGCGCTGATCGCCCGCGGCGACGACCGCGGGAGAGAAGTCCACCTCGAATAGCCTTGCCTTGCCCCAGTTTGTGTAGAAGATCATGTGCATCCCGGCATCGCCAAAGAAGGCCGGGAGCTTTGCGGCCGACCCGCGCCAGAGGCTCGCGAACGCCTCGACCTGGGCACGCGTGCCCAGCTCGGTGATGCCTCTGCGGACGGCCGCCGCCGTGTGGCCGAGCGGCCTCTCGAACACGTCGCGCACCGTCAGCAGGATCGGGATGAAGCCGACCGCGTTGGACACGTAGGGCCCCTCTGCGGCGGGGAGCAGGTCCCCGGCGAGGGGTGCGCGCAGCGACTGCGGGATGTTCAGCACGAGCGTCCTGTCGGAGGCGCGGGGACGCACAGCATGCGGTTCTCCTGGGCGCCGGCGAGGCTGAAGACGTTGCGCACGCCGTACCCGGCCAGGCCCAGCAGCCCGATGCGGCGATCGATGAGCCTGTGAGGCTCCGTCGGGCGCCTGCCCAGGCCCGCGAGCGGGTCGGCGTCGGACCCGATCGGACGGGCGATCCTCTCCGCCTCGCCGCGGAGCACGAGGCACCAGGCGTCCAGGACGGCCCGCTTGCCCAGGGCGTCCATGAGCGTGTGCGGCCAGTACAGGGTGAGCAGTGTCTTGTCCCTGAAGGAGACGACGTGCAGGCCCAGCTGCGGGATGTCCCCGGTCAGGTAGTCGTCTAGCTTCACGGGCCCTCCCTCCGGGTGGTACAGGGGCCGAAGGCCATCCGGGTCTCCCACGAGTTCCGGGCGCGCCGTGGCCCTGGGCACACGCCGCGCGATGGGATGATCTGCGGCGCGCATGTCGTGTGAGACATGAGAATACGCCAGCGGGGGCCGCTCTGCCGTGAACTCGGCCGGGATGTGGTACTCCAGTGCTCCATCACTCTAAGAGCAAAAAGGTCATCATCTGTCGGGATGATGTCGTGACTTTCTCCCGTGGGGATGGGGGGGGGGGGAGAGATGGTGGTCCCAGGTCTTCCGACTCACGTTGCGTCGCAATCGAGCACCCAATTTCTGCCATCCATCGCGCCTGATCAGCGCCTCCAGAGCGCCTCCAGGCCGTCCCGGAGCTTGTCTGCGTCGAGCACGTCGTCGAAAGCATACATGGCGTAGACTATCGAAGATCGCCAGAGCGGAGTGTCATCGAAGAAGTGCAGAGGCGTGACATGATCTGTTGGCACCACGGCCGGTGCGCTGGAATGCCAGAACATGCTCGCAGATTGGCTCTTTGTCTATCCGGTGGCGGTCCACTGGTGAGTTGACCATCACCGCACTCGAGCAGGAAGACGGCACGGCGTGAGGAGAATCATGAGATGTCACCATTTGATGTCGTGTAGCAAACCCCCTGTCTGCACCGGCATTGGTAAGCGTTGAGAATTGGTCGTTGCCCTTAAGCGAGACTCCTTCGGACTGTGAAGTGCATGGATCTCAGACATACCTATGACTTTCCCGGCCGAGGGGCCTGAATCGTGTGATGAAAACCCCCAAGAGTGGAGCCTCTGGGCACCCATGTAACTACATAAGTACTTAAGTAGGTAGGTACAAAGGCCCCATTTCGAAAGTGATGGCCGACTCTGATAGTGCGGTCTCCCTCTGTTACAGTACGAGTGAATATAACCTCTGATCAAGACTGTATCTGTTTAGCGACTGCAGCCTGTTATCAGAAAGATGACCACCACGTTTCCAAGGCTTTCAGAAGGTAAGAAGAGCTGGCCATTGTGTTCTCTGCGCTGATAGAACCAATAGAAACAAGACGGGTCAAGAAGATACAGTCGACAGAATTGTGCACAGAGGCACAGTTTGACATCTACCTAGGTAATTAAGGTCTTAGAAGGCGACCATTGCTTTTGAAATGGGCCTTCGTGTGCAGTTGAAATACCTAGGTGCCTCAGACAATTATCATCAATACAAATAATCCATCCTATATCCGCCTAGCATGAAAGCGAACTGACCACTGAGCCATTTTCATGCTGAAATTAGCATCTGCAATGACTTTTTTGTTTGAGATTCCCAACTCACTGAGAAATGGCTTCATGGTCCAAAACCCTCCTCGCTTGAGGGAGTGGTTTACTTTGCAAAAGCACGTGCCACGAGGCTGAAGGCACTTTGGCGACAATAACCATGTGCCTAGATACGTAGGTATGCTAAATCTTGTGGTTGTGAGCACGCAAACGTCTCCGACCACAAATTCCCTCTACAGCTCATCATCTGGTACCCTCGATTGTAACTAAGCAGGTGATACACCCTACCGCCCAGTGCGTCTACTTGAGGCACGACCTCGCAGCCTGCAATCACGAGGCCTTCTTTGGCGGACGCCAGAAGGGGCGAGGGATGGTAGGATCTGTAAGCACGTTCGAGCCCATGATTGCGGACGTGGCGGGCGAGCAGCACCTGGACAGATTTAGTACTGATTACCAAAGGCTGGACGATTGAACGTTCGTCAGCCCTGAAAGCCGAGCTCGCTCTACTCATTGTAATCACCGCTGCCCGTGTGCAACGACTTCACCGAGTCATTCTCCTTACAACCAAGGGCTACTTCGACGTCGGACTCGGCCTTATATCAGCCTTGGAACCATTAGTCGCGTGGGATGGTGAGCCCTGGCAGACAAGCGCTCACGCAAGCTGTCAGCCGGAGCTACCCAAGTAGTCGGGCACATATACTGGTAGGTACCTTGGTACTTGCTGTACCCAAAGACCCATGTGGCATGCCGACATAATGGTCTCTTCCCCTGTCGTCTACGGCCCAGATGGCCCGACTACCTACTAGCACAGCTTCGACGTCACACTCGCGCCACTCGTCATGGGATGCTACTATACACGTGTCCTGCCGTGCCCTACCTGAATCGACGTTGGCCCCCCCCCCCACGTTCTGGCCAAGCTTGGGGGGATCGCGATCCGGTGGAGCAGGACAGTCGAAGCCCTCAACTTACACAGAACAATTGGGGAGGCTCAGTATCGAGGCAGTTGCTCCGTTCCTTCGGTTGCCAGTGGTGCCGTTGTGGTAAACGGGCACATGCTCTGCGAGGTCAACTGCCTTTGGGAACGACGACGGCGATCTCTGGCGGTGATGTACCGTTAGTCCACACGCCAGTTGTCGATCTCGGCTGGTCTTCGGTTGGAGAAGCGTGGCGGCCGCTGGGGGGGGGGGGGGAATGGTGGCATCTCATCTAGATAATCTAGCTGCCCGCCCTGCTGGGACGTTGGGATCGTCTTTTTCTTTTTAAGCATATCGCCGGCCTGCAAAAGATCATGAATCCAAGTCATGGGATTGTCCCCAAGGAACTTCCAGTCTCGAAGATGGCAAGAGTCGAACAGACTTCGAATAGCTTGTCATCCAATCGGCAGCGTTCAAGGTCTGCTGTGACTTGGCCTCGCTGTGCTGCCCAGGTGCAGAACCTTGGAACACTCGTCAGCCTCTCACACGGGATGTACCTAGATATGAAATGGCAACACAGCTATCGAGGCATTACTTTCATGCAAACATGACGCAGAACCTGCTCCCTTTCTAGCGACCAAGTCAAGACCACCGCCTCCACCACCACCACCACCACTACAGCACTAGCCTGAGCAGCGGGACTTGACTATCAGGAAGGCCCCTGCATGAATCGCGCTACCAAATGCAACGCCGACCACAAGAACACTGTCTAAGATTCCTGTTTCGGAAGTCGTGTCGACACAGCCCTGGCAGTGAGATCCCCCCCTCCCCCCTCCCCCCCCAAAACATTGCTTTTCCCCCCGAGCCGATGCCGCATTAGCTGACCCAAACCCATACTACTCTGACACGAACAAGATCGTGCCAGATAAGCACCACGGTCGCCGGCAGGCATACCTAGGCACTTATTGTACAGTACGGACAGCATACTTAACTAACCACCACCCATCATCCATCACTTTGAGCTGATTGCGGCTGTCGCGGGAACAAGTGAGCTGCAGTGCCATCGACGATGATGTTTAGGCAGTGGCGGCATGTTGCAAATCGGCCGCCGGTGATATCAGTGTTACCTACAGTCATGTATCTATCAAGACAGGCACGGGGAAGACCACGTATCAGACTCTCACTGGAGTTTCCCAGATGCACTCTGGGCAGCCCAACGTCTCATCGCCGCAAGCGACTCCGGAGGTCGACGGTACGCTACGTAGGTACGGTAGCTAGAACGCCATCAGGAGGAAAGCATTTTTTCTTCTTTTTTTTCAAGATGCAGGAAGGCAACAGTCGCCTTCCCTGTTCCTCCCACTCATTCCCACCCACTCAGATTCCACCGTCATCGGCGACCGGGGAATATCGACAGTAAAGTATAGCTTAGAGAAACAAATATATCAAAAATCTCTCGCCCCTCCTCACCGCACAAACAGCCGAGCCGAAAAAGAAGCGCACCTTCCAGCCTGCCGGCCGGTGAACCCAGCGCTGGTGTACTAGTCCCCCTCCCCCTCCAACGTTCCCCGTCTCAGGAAAAGCACGAAGAATCCGGCACTTACTGCCCAGGACTGTGTGAAAAAGTGAAAGCAGCAACCAAGAGAAAAAAACCAAAAAAAAAAAACCACTCAGCCAGCCATTCGATCTGAACCGACCCACGTGGATCTCGCTGCATATGTGCTTGCTGCTGCTGCTGCTCGCGATCGACCCCACACCTTCCCCCCCCCCCAATCAAACCGATCCTGCGATCCAAGAGAGACCAAGAGGGGAGAGGACCGCCCCCGGAATGCGGGTCCCCACTCCGTCCCAAGGCCGGGACGGACGCCCCGGGGGTGGTCCCCGCGGTTGCCGGCCGAGGCGCTCGCGGTCGGAGATCAGTGGAGATGGAGATCAGAGAGAGGTCCCTCTCTCTCTCTCCCTCTCTCTCTCTCTCTCTAAATGTAGATACGAGGAGCGGACGTGATCGTCGAACCAGGTGAGTGAAGTCGGGTAAGTATGTACCCATCGTACACAGTATATCATGACTTTTTGCATGTGTGCATATGGCATGGCATACTGTACTGCGCTGTGCTGCTTCCCTGCTCCCCCAGAGGTTGGGTGAATGTGTCATTGAGGCCAAGAGAGGGCACCGCACACGCACGTCTGGAGCACGTCGTTTCATGTGCATGAATCGACCTCGTTCCCCGTGCTCGTCCCGTCGTGAGGCCCGTTTCTTCTCCTCCCCCACGCTTCGCTTCGGCGGCCTCTGTTATGCCCCTCCTCTAGTCTGGTACTTACCATGTAGATCGTGACTCGGTCGCTGTCAGGTTTGTCCAGAAAACCCTGGGTTTGTCTTCCCACAAATGTTTTCAAGCCGAAAAGACTCGGTCGGAACTGCAATCTTCGTGCTCCTGACCGGAGGGAGATAGTGATGCGAACCACGCATTGGGAACGAGACAGGCTGAAGGGCTTGATGAATGATTTCATTTCACTGCCTCAGATACATAGAGTACCTATCCAAGGTATCAACCCGTCCTCGCCGATTTTCCCGTAAATGATAAGTGGTATAACCCTGTCCTGAACTGCCTTTGAAATGTGAAGCACAAAATGTAAAGTGGTGAAATCAGAATGCCGGCCATAAATAGCATGTAAAAATCGCAATGCTCGAAGGCTCCATTACATCAAGACGCCTTGCCATGACACAATCCCATGTCCATGCCTGAAGATACGCGCTAACCATTCGCCGTGAGAGAATTATGAGAAAATGATAGTTGAAAGCCGACGCCACGTGCAGTGCAAAGTGTTGAAGGGAGGCAGCTTCGTGCTCCTTGAACACCCCTCCCACAGTATACCGCCGTGGTCATGAATCGTGATCCTGGGCCTTGAGAACACCCTGGGCACTGGGAGCGCCCTGGGCGGTTGGCCCGCTCGTTTCCACATCCCGCACACCCACCAGAATCACGTGGAGCGGGATCCGAGAACCAGCAGCGACTGCTGCTGCAAGATAGCGAAAGAGGAAATCGACGAGTCGCAAGCCAATATTGTATAGCTTGGAGCCACCGCGATGTTAGATGGATAGCTCGGCTGCCGGTCGGAGTCTCGGCCACACGTGGGAAGAGAGTGCCGTCTCGGCAATAGGCTGAAGTGGCGGCTCAGTTGAGATGTGACAGACCACGGCCCGTGCGGACGTCTGACCCCTGACCCACGCATTTGGTCCCGTTCAAGCTCATCAGCGTAATGCGTGCAGCGCCCGTTTCGTTCCAAAAGTAGATGCGCGGAAGTCCAGCGCGGGCCAGAATTGCGACTATGTGTCGTAAAAGTCTGCTCACATGACCAACAAGCTCATGCGCGAAGCCGCGAGGTGCGTGAGACTCTGGACAGGTAGGCATGGGTAGGCCTCTGCTGACCAGGCCACCCACACCGGCCCACGTCAATCATCATCGTCTGCTCGTCCCCATCATCGGCTGAATGGGCGTGACGAGTTCGATTGACTTGGGTCGCGAGTATGTTGTCGGGCGTCGGGATGGTAGCGGTCTATCAGTACCCTGTGAAGTCATTGTGTAGCCGTAGGTGTCATAAGTCGAAGAGTACACGGTTGATGAAGGACGAGACCCGTACGACGTGCCTGGACTAGTCGCTGCACTACGTGCTGAGAACGGCCACATCCCTGCAGGGTAAGATCCAGAGGGTGTGGGCGGACTTGGTTCACGGATGCTTAGCGACCGCAGGGCCGAAATTGCTGACGTGTGATGGCTAGAGGATTGAGGCGATGTCGGAGGCGAGAGGAGCATGGAGTTGGGCCGTGACGGCGAGGCTCGGGGAATAATGTCCCTGGGCTCTGGGTCGCCTGCTGCGTAGAACGGGTAGTTTGTACTTGATCGTGAGCCGTAGGCAAGACTTCTTGGTGTTGAGCTTGGAGATGGGTCTGGGTGATCGCTGGCACGGCACCTGTTTTCTGTTAGAAGTTGCCTACCGAGAGACCTTGGAGACCACATGAAAGAACTTACGCTTCAGAGCAATATATCGCTTTCTCATCTCGAGGCACAAATTGCTTCTCGCAGGTCATACTAAATTGCATGGTCAGTTCAAGAGTCTCACGGCACACTGCAGATGCAGGAACGGCACGTGCTGAGACATCAACCCCGCGTCCACGGAAATCCGGGGGCACATGAGCAGCGGTCGACTGAAGGAAGGATGATACTGAAAACACATCTCGTAACAACGTGCATCATTCCACGCTCGTGTGTTGTGAAGGGCCAAAAGAAGCCAAACGCAGGAAAATCGTGGGGAATGTGGTGCACAACTTACCAGAACAGCGGAAAGCTCTCCCTCTCATCCGACAGCCAGTACTCGTCTTGCATCTCTCGTTCCCTCTCGCGTGGGTTCTTTCCTAGCTTGGAACTGAACTGCGAGGTTCCCCGGCGGTTCATTGCTGGTCGCGATGCAGATTTGTGTTTGGAGGACAGATCGGTGACTGTGACGGCCTTCTTCACATCGGTATAAGAGGTGTTGGCAGAGCCATGGCCAGACTTCCTGCGGTGGTGGTGCATGGAGTAGAACGGAGATCACGAGATCTGAGGGGCCGATCCTCTTCTGCTTTGTATGCGCTGTGCCGGTGCTGGTGGTCCAAACTGGGCGCTGGTTGGCCTTGCTCTTTTCGCAATTCGCAAGGGTCCTATCCGAGAACGTGGGGAAGCAGCGGGGTCCCAAGGTCCAAGGAGAGTTCGGTGGTCCGTCGGATCAGCTCTTTGAGGAAGGATGGCAACCTTAATCTTCAGGCGGGCAGGCCACTGTCCAGCTCACAAGAACCAAATTTCCACAGACGGAGTAGTGCCAGTAAAGAGTGTGGATGGCAGAGGGTTGCGCGGCTGCGGCCCTTCCTTTATGCAGCGGACTAGGAGAGGTGGGTGTGATGCAAGAGAAGAGATCCGTATGCAGGTGTTCAGGTGCGCAGAAACGTGCGATAGGAAGAGGCCGGTGTTCGTGTCGTATCAGCTCCGGGGTGGCAAATGAAATGTGCAAAAAAAACCGGCAGATCGTCAAGAACAGTGGGAGAGGAGATATAAACAAATAATCATCTGGTGGCGCCGCTGGTTCTGACTCTTTGCTTGCGCAAGTGCAGAGGGCGATGTCGCGTCGCGATTGCGCAGGGTAGCGCGGGTTTGGGACGGCCGGTCTTCCTTGCGTGGCCTGGCAGTCCGGTCTGGCGTGGTCCCTGCCTGGTCCCTGTCCTGGTCCTTTGGCCTTGGCTTCGTCCTCTTCTTCTTCCAAGGCGAAGGTGAAGGTCCTAGGGTTCTTCCTCGGCAGCTCTGGAGGTACCTCTGGAGGTTGACTAATGCGCCACGACCAACGGCGTGCCTTGCAAGCGTTGACGGCGGGCGCCCACGATCCCACGAGACGGCCTGGTGGAGTGTGATTTATCCAATACTTGGCGTGGAACAAATTCGGCTCCTGTATGATGTGTTTCCGCTAGCGTCCAGGATGGGCTCTGGTCTCGTCTGGTTTGGTCCGAGTCTGGTTCGAGTTAGGGGTGATAGTGAATGTGACGGTCGGTTCAAGATAGTCAGCCAGGCTGCCTCCAATAATCAGTCCCAGCAGAGACGTAGTTCAACGACGGTTGGGTATATAGGAGCTTGTGGGAGACCAGAGAGGACATATGGCCCTGTAGGGATCCGCGGCTGGTGACGCGATCTTGTGTGCTCTTGACAACTATGGATGGCAAGGCTAGGCGCGGGTCTTGTCCTCCTGACGGGCGCCCAGGTCGGATGGTCACGCAACAAGGAGAATTGCACCGGTGGCGTCTTGTCCTGTCACTTGTGCGTGAGTGCGTCAAGTCTTGGTATGTTGCCAACGACGATCGTCGTGCACTTGCTCTCCGGGGCACTGGAAGGTTCCAATGGGCGGGCACAGGGCAGCGAGGGAGAGAAATAACAGGTCCGGTGAGTAGTTGTAGTAGCCAGGGCAGAGTATGGTTGCAGTGTCCCGGTGTTGTTGATCCGTGACAACAAAAGGTCTGTGGGACGGCCTTTGGGTCTGTCTTATAGTCGTGCAGGACGGTGTGTGTCGGTGACAGTTTGCTGTGTGAGGACCGTCGAGGACCTAGGAAGTGTTTTTGTGTGATGTGAACAACAGCGAGAGTCGTAGTCCAGGTACAAGTACGGTACAACAAGGCTCAGTCGGGAGTGGTTTAGTTACTGAAGGGAGAGTGGGAGGACGACCGAAATGGGGATGGCGGCTTGCAAATATTTGTATGATGCAGAAAAGTGAATGGACTGAACGAGAGGTCTAGGTTTTGTATTGCAGGAATAGTACACCGTAAATGCGTGAAGCGAGACGAGTTGGGACCTGGGGAGAATTGGATGCGCCGGCGTCCAGATGAATTATGGTGCAAGATACAAGATCGCAGGGCACTTGATGGCCCAGGCGCAGGCCCAGGCACAAGGCACCTTGTGACTCTTGTCGTTCATTGCCTTCCGTGTCCGGTACGGAAGACGGTACAAAGTACGCACTGCACAGTCACAGTGCTACCCAGGTGCTGGGTACCCACCCTAGCACGTACGCCTGGGCTGGGCCATGCTGGCTGGCTGGGTGACGAGTTGAGCAAGGCAGCTGGGTACCTTGACGGGCGGGCGACTTGCCAGGCCTGCCCACAGTATCGGGTACGGTAGGGGGACGCTTACAAGGCCCACAGGTACCTCCGTACCTGTGCATTCCCTGCCCGCCGTGCCAGAAGGTGCACTGTGAGGATGTAGGGAAGACCGGAAACACTGGATCCTGGGGCACGTTTCTGTTTCGCTCTTGCAGTTGCACTTGCCTCTGCATCTGAAGTCGTGCATTTCTGCACTTTGCAACTGCACCTGCGACTTGGCAAAGTGCAACTGCAAGAAATACTTCCAACCTTGCAACTGCAGGCGGGGCGGGGGTTGGAAGTGACGGTGTGAACAGCGCAGCAGGCCCCCAGGGTCCTCCCAAGGTCCTCCCAAGTCCCAACGTGCCCGCCGGAACCGGCATCTGCCGTGCTTCCCGTCCGACTGCCAGCGTAGCCAGCTTGCCAGGCCTGCCACTTCTGCCTACCAGTACCTTCCTTGCCTACCAGCTGCCAGTACCGCAGTACGGAGGTACATAATATTGGCTCTCCAAGGTTGCTCTTGGGACCGTTTCGAAGGATCGAGTCTGGAGTCGAGTCTAGACACTTCCAACTTGAAATTTTCCAATCTCTTTCCACGCCTGTCAGGCTTATCATTGTCAGCCACTGGCTTGTCATCCCGGATTACCAAACCCACAACGTCACCACGGCCATGCGCCTGATGAATTTTTTATTTTATTTTTGGGGGGGGGTGACCAGGAGAAAATTCTGCTAGTCCAGGGTGAAGAAAACGTGCCCAAGGCTGACACTTTCAATGCACGGGCTCGTTTCTGCAATTCCAACTCACGACGGTTGACGAAGAAAGGACCCACAGGGCACGAGTTTGAACTTGGGCTTGGGGGCCACGGCAGGGCTGGCAGGGCCCAATAGATCGATCGGCATGATCTCGAATGATGCTGTGATTGGCGAGCGTCTTCCAACACGAGCTGTTTGAAGACCAGCGGCGGCAGCGCCTGTCAAGCCTGTATCCTGCTGCATAGCCTCAGCACAGTGGTTCTGATGGGGTAAGAGCTTTTCAAAATCCCAGGGCCAACGTCCTCCCTTGTGTCGGCCTCTTGCAGCGTGAATGGCTGCACGGCGACCACTGGGCACCACCGCACGGCACTGCACAGTACATGAAGATTGGATCGCTGGACGGAGCCGTTGAGAAACGCCCGCCCCGCCGCGAAATGTCTGGCTCAGCACCTCGGAAGCCTCTCCCGTTGCATGAACAGGAGCATGAGCATGAGCATGAGCCATGACCCCGGACCCTGGGCATGAGCCATCTGCCAAGTACGAACACAGTCCTTGTACATAGTACGGACAGCTGCGACCAGCACAGTCTCAATGCGTCCTCAGCGAATAGCGAGCCTGAGTCCTTGCACAACTGCCCCAAGGTATCGCAAAATGCCCTGGCCGACGCCACTTCTACCAAGTACAGCAGAGGCCATCCTGACTGGCATTAGCTAATAGGTACTCCCCCACCCGCCTTCGCGCAGGTACTGACAAGCTGGTCCCGATGTGATCGAGGTCATGCTGACGATGATGCCATGCCGTGCCACGCCATCGGTCAAGCTGCTCCCCAAGCACCCTCCAGCTGTCGAGGGCACGACATCCACTCTGCAGCGCCCCAGAACCGCGGAGGCTGGAGCTCTGGGGGCAAAGGCGGTCGAGAACCTCGCGATCGACAACATGTGGACAAACTTCTCCACGGTGCCGCCACGGGACGAAGTCGGGATTTGGGGAAGCAACCTGCTGGGGAAACAGCACACACGAGACACACCACGCACCACGGCCTGGACAGCACGAGCATCTGTCGGTGAACGGCCAAATACACGATACATTCGCGTACGGCCAGCACGCAATATCCAATTGTCCCAACCAAGCCAGCTTGGCCCCTTCATCTCTGTCCTGTGATGCCTACGCCGTCTCTCCTGTTACCATTACGGTGGACGGTGGCCGCCTTGCACCTTTCCATCCCATTCCGTCGTACCTTGATGGCTGGTGCATATCGTTCTACGTAACCACCCCCCCCCCCTCTTCTTGGACCCTTAAGATTCCCTCCAACAGGAAGCGTCAATCAGGGACGTGCCGACCAAGACGTGCTCGCGACCCATTCCCACGTTATCAGAACACTCACGTGCTCTCAGCTTTGACTTTTGAGAACCCCGAATTGGGATGATACTTAGATCGCTTCCGAGAACAGCGTCAATGACGCCGTCGGGCTAAGGAATCACGAATCGACTCTCTCATGGTGTCTCAAAGCCGTGAAACAGCCTCTGGTGTCAAAGGCCTGCAGAATGCTTCTCAAAATTTGCAATGCTGGAGCCCCATTGCATCATTTTGATGTCGATGAGCAACTCTCGGCTGGGCCATTCCCCAGGCATCCGACCCCTCCGGACGCGAGGACGGTCCGAGCCTCTGCTCAGTCTGTCACCAGTTCCTTCGCCTGCCGATGGGCAGATTCGTTCCTGATCTTCCCTTTTCTAATTTTGACAGCTTGAGTCAATCTGGGGTCCCGAAGACTTGCGCTGACCTCTGCAAGGTCTGTCCCTGCATCTGGGCCGTGGAGCCGCAGCCTTTCACAAATGACGATCGGCACCTGTCAACGACACGAGGTCTTCGATATGCCCGAGATAGAAGCAAAAATTGGGCTCAGTAGTTGAGTCACACTGGCAGGAGTCATTGTGGTTCCTGAACCTGATCGGACATATCGTTTTGAGTTTTGAACGTGGGGCCGGTGACACGGCCGAGTCTCCGTGCCGCTTGTTCACCGACGCCGTCGGCCTCCACCACCCTGCCCCCGGCCTCGGCGGGAGAAAGCTATCGTCGGTTCCTCCTCGAGAAGTCTCGTAGCGGAGGCAAAGTACAGCTCGGCCGACTGTCCGAGCTTGCAATAAATTCTTGGATCTGGCTGAACGAGAGCTCGCTGTCGCATTGCCAGATTGCGGCAACAGTCATGGATTCTTCCTTGATTTTTCATTGACGGTACGCAGCGCCTGCGTCAGCCCAACCCTTTCGGGGGAATATTTCAGCCCCACGAGTCCCTTGATGTCAAGGCCAGGCACAAGATCTCAGGGTCCTCGAAGTCAGAGACCTTGATGGACCGCGGCTTTCGTCGGTCCACGTGAATCGGCACGTCTTCACTATCGGCCTGACGGCACACTATTCTGCGTGCCATGGCTATTTGGGCGTTGCAGACGGGATCTTATACACGGAACTTTGCTCCACAGACGAGACGTGGGGGTTCACGATCCTTCTGGCTGATCAGAGACTTTCTCACCCCTCAGGACCACTTTTGGCTATATAGAAGCGAGGGATCGCGGACCATTCAGGGTAGGATGCACAACCGGAAAGATTAGCTTCACAATCCTTCTTGATAACACATACACAACGATGTGACGAGTTGTTGCAACGGAAATTTGCATCTCGCCAACCAGCCTGCCAGGACAGATGTACATCCATATCTGGCAGACTCACATCCCACGAAGGTACGCTGCAACCAAACTATCTATGACCGTTTTCGTCATCACTGTTGCCGGGCATCCCTTTTTGGGCATCCCGCGCCAGGAAAATCCGCGCACAACACTGTACGGATTGGTGCTGCGAGGACGGCGTTGCCCCATTTCGTCCCACGCGCTCAAGGGATAAAAATGACAATCAGGAGATGCCGAAGAAACTTTTCCACCTCGCTTGTCGCCCAACTAGGCTGCAGGGATCCAACAGCACACAGCTGCAGGGCAGACGGCCCCCATGCGTTGCATTCCGAACGGAGCTTCCTGGCACCCGCGGGACCGGGGCGACGGCGGGGCCAGAGGTCTTCACCGTCCGTCGGGCGCTCCACCGGTGGACATGCACTTGCATGTTCACGAGAGATCAAGAGCCCACATCTTGGAAGGTTTGAGACTTCCATAATGAAAAATGCAGAGGCTCATCAGCATATCTGGCACGGTGCGGTGCGTGTCTGTTCCTTACGCGCAGTCATTGACTCATCGGTGAAGGGTAACTACGTTGACCGCTTTCGAACGTGCTCAGATGTGATTGTGAAGTGTCACTTGCGCCCCCGCTCTGGAGTTGCTCAATATCGAACACATACGGCTCAGTAGCCGAATGAAAGCCCATCATCACACTACAACGGTCATGCGCACGTGGGCATTGCGCTGTCTCACGCAGAAAAGAAAACGCGAGGAGGGAAAAAAAAAGGGGAAATGAAGCGTGCTCCAGACACAATATGACAAGGCTTACGCCCATACCGAAGATCCCGCGGGTGAAGACTCCTTGACTCGAATTTCATGTTGAAAGAATCGAGTGGTCCTCTGTAACACCTATAATGGAGCACCTTCGGGATCTTGTGGGCATCCGAGCAGATCACGATCGATTGGATCACATTGCTTCTCGAAATTTCCTCTGGATCCTCACTCTCGCAGAATATGATCTCGTCCTCACCGACCACGGCATCACGGCGTGAGCGCCAAGTGAGTAATCACAGGCTGTGCAGGCCACGCAAAAGATCCTAGGGACAGAGAAAAATTTCTCGACTCAAGCGAAATCCTTCGCCCCGCGCGAATCTCATGACGAAAATTTTTTCTCTCTGTTCCTCGCCGACGCTCGTCAGCTCGTGTGATATCACGGTCTAGAGGTTCTAGCCATACGGGAGTTGGTCGGTTGGGAATGGTTGTTTGTGGGGAATCCCTGGGCCTGCAGGCAACCCATGAGGCCAAGGATGCCAGCAGACAAAGGGGCAGTCTTCCTCAAGGCTTTGACTACGGATCACAACGGAGGAGGGAAAACGGTGGGAAATACGGAATGTCCGCCCTTATCGCTTTCGTTGCCGGTGTGAGTGGGCTCGATATGGCAACATAAGCGAAGTACAGCCGCTGGACGACAAGCCCTGGAAGGTCTGAGGAGGCGTCATGCGCAAGTTCCCTCGGGCGAGTATTTTCGATGAACATCAATGAGGCACGGGTCGAGGGCTACAGAAGCGAGAATCACCAGATGAATGACAATGATATTTCATTTGGACTAGTCCAACCAGCTCGGACTCAGCCGGCCATGAAGATAGCCAACACCTGTACACCAGCGTGTCGTATTTGCGTTCTAGACCATCAATGTGCACGTCGCGCTTTTTCGCCCCCCTCAGCATAGCTCACCAATGATGCCCCTTCCAGAGGACACATCCCGGAGCCACCAACGGCCCTCCATTATGAACCTTACACCCTTCCCGGCTGCAGGTACGCCGAGCAGACTTCCGGGAACGGACTACGCTGCTTGCCCGGTCTCGTTTGGATGGGGGAGGGACCATTCGGTGTTGTCTGACGTTGCGGCGCGGCACATACACGCGCACGCACACACACACACACGGTGGTCGATATCAGTAACGTTCTTATCATCATGTAGGATGAGTAGCCTACGGGGGTGACGATCACACCCTCCCCCCTCCGGCCTGCAGCACCAATCAGGACTTCCCGACCCGGGTTCAAAGATTCGACGTCGGCGGCATGCACGTCGGTAATTGTGGCTTGCTGCCTGACATTCTTACAGGCTGGCCCGCAATTGTGCATGAAGGAGAAGAGGCAAAGATGGTGCGAGAGGAGCGTCTGATATTCGGTCCAAGTACATATCCCGTTCCAGAGGGGCGAGAGCACGGATAGCAGACTGGCTGTCAGACTGTCAGTCAGTCAGTCAGTCAGTCAGTCACCCCCCACCCCCCCAAAATGTTCTCACCTCTTTCCAAATGAATGACAGGATGTGTAGTATGGCTCTCTACAAAGCTGGTTCCGGGGGGGGGGGCCCTAGACCTTCTGTACGGCGTGCGGGAGTGCGCAACGCATTGTCGTTGTCTGTAGATAAGGTAGATCTGCGTGTCATGCATTGCATGTCCGATGCAGGGCGCTCGTTCTGGCTTGCGTGGTTGCGTCGTTGTATATAGTACGTGGAATTTTTAATTTTGATTTGATTTGATGGCACGTGTACATCCGGGGCGCTGAATTTCACTTGGACCTCGGGACGGGATCGTATAGGCTCTAAGGGTATACGGTCGCCACGTCGTCGCCTGGATGGGGCTTCTTGGTAGGATTCTCTTGCATGAGTGTCGTTGGGCTATGCGATATGTGTCTCGCCTCGTGAGGGTCTCTGTTCGTTTCGTATGCCACGAGAGCTGCTGTTCGGTTGCGTTGCCCCCTCGCCCGGGTATGTAGTCGCCGTCCTCGGCATGTTCTGGCAGTCTATTTGATGAGATAGGACATGTGAGCCCAGAAGGCTGGCATTGAATACAACGTTGCGCTGTCTTCTAGTCAGTCGGTACAGTCTGAGATATCTACCGGGAACACAACGATACTTACCTATGTAAGACTGTCAGGAACCGGCTTTCCACCATATACACATCCCTCATATGGTTCTTATACGCCCTTTTGTCAATATCATGCCCTTTTTTAGTCTTAACGCGATCTCATTCATAAGCAAGTGACGTACAATTCATCATAATATGAGGCGCGGCCGTCGGTGAGAAACGATCTTGGAGTGTAATGAGAATGTGAAGGACCAAAGACATGATTTTCGACTGCTGCCAAGTCTTTCCAGTCCATCGTGGCGAATGTCGACTAGGGCAAGAGCCGCGGACTTGAAAGCAGATCATAATTATGATGCTATGTGAGTTGAAGCACCATGCCGATGTATCATCGCTGGGCCTCCGGGACCTTATTGTAGCACGAGGAGGATCTCTGTCGCTTCCTCCAAGCTTCTGGCAAGTTCGAACCGAAACTCATGTCTGATTTGACCCTAAGAGCCTTCAAGCCACCTAGATGATACAAAACGTTGACCGCAGAGTGAGCGACTGAACATGATAGCCACGTAGCCACACGACATGAGGGGCACGACCGCCCAATGCTCCTATACGTATCATCATCGGACATTACTGGGGATAGTTGCATATGCTAGGTATTCACCAACAGCAAAAATAACCCGATCCTTTTCTGTCAGTTTGTGTTGTACAAAGGTTCTTCTGACAGGTCCAGCGTTCGACTGCCTGTCTTACACACTCCACTGGCGAGGTCTACATGCTCTGGGGGTCTGAAAGGTGTCATGATCACATTGGTTAGTTCCCTGTCAGCTAATCGGAACTTGGTCCGAGCTACTTTTCCTGGAACAATAACAACATCAACAGCAAGTTGGCTTAAAGATTAATTGGTTCGCTACCTAGGTAGAGACTTTGGTGCCCATGCCTTACCTAAGTACCTAGGTACACTTCTGCTACGCTGATGCCGCGTAAGTTAACTTCGAAGTCTACCTAGGTATCCACGTCGCAGTCACGAAGGTTAATGAATTACTTTCCAGTGAGCATGTCTACCATTTGAGATGCGCAACAATCAACGGGCAAGTCCCCGTGGTGCTCGATGCGTGTCACATCTCTGGTTTGAGCGCTACATACGGGCTTCAATGTCGCCTATGGCAATGTTTATATTGGATCTTTGAAAGTATTGCGAGGTGAATGCCGCCCGTTTCTCCGGCCTGACCCATCCCGTTTTGATTTTCTTTAGCGGCGGAAAGTCACTTGACAACCTTTTGACATATATTTTCAGCTTTGACTGCGTTTCTTCTATTTTGAGAACACCGGGGCAATTGCTTAACAGCTTCTTGACAACACAGTTGAGTGAGAATCTTAGACGTAGTAACAATGCAGCGTGGATGCCCCAGTAAGCTTCAATCACGCTTCCGGCTCAATATGATGCCAGAAAGGCTGTGCTGACTCGACATACATTGCAATGTGTTTCATGCAAAGCTTCGCCTGAGTACCTAATTGAACTCAATAACACAATACCACTTCATTTCCTTTCTGATCGCCTTACTGTTCTTGTTGCCGAAAGTAGAAACCCGAATATGCTTAAAAGACGTCCGCATACCTAGGTACTTGAATTTTGCGCTTCTTGGAGTATTGCTTGCTGCTTTCGTCTTCGGGCATATCTTTCCCACTGTCACGGCACGGCTAGGTGAGCGTGAGGATCTGTGGGATTACCTAGGTAGGTAGACTTGTTGTTGCACGAGGAGAGAAGGGGGAGTGACTAGCTGAGCTTGGCTGGCGATTCGCCGGCTCTTATAGTTATCATACAAGGCTGAGTCTTGTGTACCATTTGGTACTGTGACATCCGCCTCATTTATGACCATTTTGTTAGCACTTCACCATTGGTTTAGTGGACTCTGACAAGGCTTCCATCATCGGGTTCATTGACCAGAACGCTTCCTAGCGCTCAAGCTGATGCGCGAGCGCCTGCCCAGATGGATTACTAGGCGGGTAGCCAAGGAGTTCGGTTGCGAAAGGGCGAGGGTGGAGACAGACTAATCACTTTTCACCACGGTCTGTTCCTTTGCTTTCATGTTTTTGTTGAGATCTCGGCCAGTACCGTATCTACTTCCGTGTGTTCTTAACGACTACCGCAACAGATATTTAACAAACTGTTCATGCCAACCTCTTTCTGAGACACTGGCAGTATGATGTCCTCGGCCACCATCATACTGGGCCTATCCTAGTATCATTTGGACGTGGGCTCAATAGCCGCCTTTGTTCCGGATCCTCGGGACCTAGGCGCGCCCCGAGCATCTTGAATTTCAACATCGCTAACCAGCCCCAGAGCCTGCGAGCGTGCGTCGAAGTCTTTCGACAAATGGTGAGACCAGGACTAGTGGCTGACCCAAGTGCACTCGTGACTCTGTTCTAGCGGTGAGACAGCTTCCAGAAGAGTGAGTTCGGATGATACTTAGTCTGGCTTGGTGTAGTAGTGCTGTACCTACCCAGGTAGGTATTAAAGGAACGAGGTCATCGGCACGGGCGTATGCACCTCACAAGCCTGCAACTATGTCTACCATGATGCTACTCTAAAGGGACTGACTATTTCTCTGGCTCAAACTTGACACATTGTCCCTGTCAGATATCGATAACCAATTCGTCCTTTTCAGTCGCCATGCTCCGACCAGCTGCAGAAGTCGGCCCGTCAAAAACGACACGGCTTCCCTGCAACGGCGAGACCCAGATGTATCGCCATGTTGTATTCCCCTTTCCTCTTCCCAGCTCACATCCATAGAGCGTTGGAACTTTTTTACCTCCGAACTCCTCTTTCATTGCTGTATCAA
This sequence comes from Dendrostoma leiphaemia, assembly GCA_026120015.1. Lineage (NCBI taxonomy): Eukaryota > Fungi > Ascomycota > Sordariomycetes > Diaporthales > Erythrogloeaceae > Dendrostoma > Dendrostoma leiphaemia. The sequence goes on along the minus strand of JALRMF010000121.1, from coordinate 48,963 downwards.
ACTCCCGAGGCCGTCATTTTGCAGTGCTGGCATGGCAATCAGACACTCTGCCAAACATTTACGGCCCCTTGCTGCCTTGTCTTTCGATTTATTCGCAACGAGCCTCGGCTGTCGCCTTTTGCACCATGTCATCGCCCCAGGCCTAAGATTTTGTTACCATAGCCTCTGCAGAGCGCCTGGGCATGGTCAAGTTGGAGTAATCCAACTCCCGATGAATTCGTACAAGGCTTGCTCCCCCAACTCGTGATACAGCCCAACATGGCCTTGTATTGGTTGACTCATCTTTTGGCAAGAGAATTTCTCATACAAGGCCCCTGGAGATCGTGTCTGCTTAAGTACGGATCCCAACGACGAGATGACATGACAAAAGCTGCCCAGCTGGAGATGCTGAAGACTGAACAGAGTCAACGTGAGACGAGACCTCCAGAGATCGCGCAAGGCTATGTGGCACGGGTATCAAATGCTTCTCATAGCGTCCAAAGTCTGTCAGATATGTACGGTCAGGGAGCATCTCAATGCAATGTATGCGTGCATAAGGGCATCAACGCTTACCTAGGTATGTGTACTGCAGATGGGGTTTTACAGAACACCTCCATGTTGATTGACAATGACAGTACCTGATTTTGCTTGGCCGTGTAAGAGGGTTAAGAAACCCTTTGGCCAACCCGTGCCCTCAAATCCGAGCTTCATAGAAATAATAGGTGATGAGCAAGACGGTTTTTTCTTCAAGGTCACTATTAAATCCAGACTTTAAAAGATATCTTAGCCTTAAATCCAAGTTTACCCTTGATAATTCTTATCCTTGGGAGAGATTTAAGTCTTGAAAAAGCCATGGAAAGAGCTTGAGTGTCTGGTTGGTAACAGATATCTGGAAGTCCAACTCGAGAGAAAGGCACGACGGCCCCTGAGTCAACGCTTACGCTGACGCCAAAAGGAAAGAGACGGAAAGGCTAGGCAGCTAGAGATTATCATCATTGTCGTCGTCCTTGGAAGAAACAATTAGATCAAGAAATCCAACGGCCACAGGCACACAAGGACGTGTAGCTCAAGGGAAAACTTAGCTACCTAAGTAAAGAAGCAATTCTATCTCGGCCATTCTTCACGCCCGCAGCAGATCTTTTACAGCTTTTTTTTAACAGATTTTACAGCTTGAATATGAATCTAGCCTTGAAAAACAATTCATCTCCGGAAAATGGATAAGTCTAAAAAAAATTCAAGTGGTTGTTTATTACCCTTTTCCCCTCTGGCATAGAAAGTGCAAAACCCTTGACTAAGCTGTGAGACCCCTGGGCGGGGTCCACTACTGGAATGTCAGCGTGAGTAACCCTAACCCGCAGAACCGCCACCGTTGTGTGTATTTTTAAAATGGAAGTGACGTCGAGTCGAGGGCCAGCTTTTTAGCAACTACACTCCATCAAAATTTTGCCCCGCTGTTTTCCTCCGCCAGACTACTTCGAACACTTTCGGCAGTAACTTTCAAGCGACACATCGCAAACCCACACCCCCCAATCCATACACACCGTTTCCCCGGACTTCGACACTCTCCAAAAGACCGGTAACGACCGAAATACCGCCAAGATGTCGACCACGGTGGAGAAGGTGAGTCGCTCCAGTTTGGACGCGTCCTGAGAACTTCGAGCTGATTGCGTGCACAACAGATCAAGGAGATCGAGTCGGAGGTATGCCTGTCCTAACCGAATACATACTTTCCGTACAACGAAACGAGCGTGCCTGTGGTGCTGCCGCCATGATCACGGGATGCGGCTTGGTCTCGAACAGCCTGAAGAAAAGCGTGGAGTCGGACTGGCGAGACCAAGGCCGGTGCAGCACAGCGAGGGCGTCGTCAGGTGGTTGATGACCTCGCTCGTAACGACTGCTGCCAGCGATCGCAGGCTCTCGAAGGCCGTCACAGTTTCCATCGAAGAAAAATGTTCAATGTTTGGCTGACAATCTGTTTTCGCAACAGATGAGTAGAACGCAGAAGAATAAGGTTGGTCAGCCCATCGATCTCCATGAGACTACTTCGTCAACAAGTCTTGGATTGCGCCTCTGTGGGCTCCTCGTCGTGGGACGCACCGAGTGGTTCATCCATAATCTATCCTAGTCGTGGACTATGTACTGATTCCGGGGTGCTAGGCCACATCATTTCATCTGGGTCAACTGAAAGCAAAACTCGCGAAGCTCAAGAGGGAATTGCTAACACCTTCTGGTGGTGGTGGTGGCGGCGGCGGCGCTGGTTTCGACGTGGCAAGAACAGGTGTTGCCAGTATTGGTTTTATCGGGTTCCCGTCAGTGGGCAAGAGTACATTGATGAGCAGGTTGACGGGCCAAAATTCGGAGGTTGCTGCATACGAGTTCACAACTTTGACAAGTGTGCCGGGACAGGTGATGTACAACGGAGCACCACTACAGATCATCGACTTGCCGGGTATCATTGAGGGTGCCAAAGATGGCCGGGGTCGAGGTCGACAGGTCATCGCTGTCGCAAAGACATGCCACTTGATCTTTATCATCCTTGACGTGAACAAGCCTCTCACGGATAAGCGGGTGATCGAGAACGAACTCGAGGGGTTTGGAATCCGGATCAACAAAGGGCCCCCAAACATCACGATCAAGAAGAAGGACAAGGGCGGGCTCAACATCACGCACACGGTGCCGCTGAGCCACATTGGTGAGTCCTGTGCACGTCTCCTGCACTCAGGGACACGACACTGACGGTGTGAGGAGACCACGACGAGATCAAGGCCGTCATGGCCGAATACAAGATGTCCTCTGCGGACATCACCATTCGCTGCGATGCGACAGTTGACGACCTCATCGACGTGATAGAGGCCAAGTCTCGGAGCTACATCCCCGTCATCTATGTACTTAACAAGATCGACGCCATCAGCATCGAGGAATTGGATTTGCTGTATCGCATTCCAAACGCAGTGCCAATCAGCTCCGAACACGGGTGGAACGTTGACGAGTTGATGGAAGCAATGTATATCTCACTCCTTCCAAGATTTACACTGATCTCCCTCAGGCTGACAGAAACAGGTGGGACAAATTAAACCTTGTCCGCGTTTACACCAAGCCAAAAGGGAAAATGCCCGATTACTCTGCCCCCGTTGTGCTGCGATCGTCGAGATGCACGGTGGAAGATTTCGTAAGTCTTGGTCCGGTCCAATTCATTGACCTTGGCCAAAAATGTCTCCTGGCGCTGGTGCCTTCATGCTGATTGGAACATCTCCTAGTGTAATGCTATTCATCGTACCATCGTTGAGCAATTCAGAAACGCTATCGTGTATGGAAAATCCGTGAAGCATCAGCCGCAGCGAGTAGGACTCTCCCACGAGCTTGCTGATGAGGACATCGGTACGTTCTGTGGTTCCACAGCGCAGAATAGGGCGGCAATGATACTAATTGCCCGCCACAGTGACTATTGTCAAACGATGAGTCGACTGTCTTAGGATCGGACTTTCGAGTAGCAGAAGATGCCTCGCTTGGGATCTGAGACTCCACTGACCGATCCCAAGTCACGGCCAGTCATTCTCCTGCCGGGTCCGACGGATTCTTGGAAGCGCGTGGAGCCCACGGCGCAGGCTCTAGGTCTCTGAGCTGGTCACGACCTCCTGGAAGTTGGCAAGCCAGACACCTCGTGGTGGACAACAACAGTAATGACTCACCCTGCCCTGGTGATCGTCGCAGAGTACCGTCGACACATTACGGAAGCAGTCGTCTCAATCCGGTACATCTCGATCTTCGCCACCACTCAGACGATCCAAGGGTCCGGCGTCACTCAATGGCGTGTCCAAGCAGGACTTTGCTGCTTGGAAACACAAATGAAAACATGATACAGGTATTATGATCGGGTCTCCTTCGACTCTGATCGCATTGTCGCAGCATTGCTTCCCAGATTCGAATCAAAAATTGCACAGTTGCTACCTAGGCCCCGAAACCCGTACTCGTGAAGGAAGCAAAAATGGCGCACTCAGATGCTGTTGTCGCATCAGGGGCTGGCATAAATGTCTAGTCCTTGCGCAACCCAGGTCGCCAATATTCGTACGGTAATCACGGACTACGTTGTATCATGCTTCATTAAAGATTGACCTTGCGGCCACAACGCTGACAGCTCGATATCTGAGCGGGCATGGTCATAATTAGTCGCGGTCTGGCCAGCACCTCGAAACGGTCATTTGACCCTACGTATCAGTGGCTAAAGAAGTGGCATCCTAGCTGGTATGAAAAGACCCGTAGGGAGTACCCCATCCAAGCTCGATGGGTCCTGCCGTCCTTCGGATTTTCGACGCAGCCAAACAGCCTGCATACTCTCAGCGGGATGGCACTGTGAGCTCGGGATGTAACGTGGAGGCGTTGCCATTTGCTACGCTGCTCAGGGCCGCGTGGTCTCGAGGGGATCGATCATGCCATCGTCGTCCTACTGGGGCGTTGAATGAAAGCCTCCAGTACTCGGATGTCCTGGGTATGCCTGCCAGTCGGCTCGGGGTTTGTTACTTTTGTGAGCGCATCGAATGCAAGGGCTGGGGGAAAACACACTTTGTCTCTTCTCACCAGCGTCTGAAGTCCTTGCAAGCATGTTGGGCACGTTGCAAGCTTTGACGGCGGAGCAAATCTTGGATCTCGTAAGTCGAGCTGACCTCGATTACCTCGGTTACCACGGAAGATCATCAGAAGAGACGAAACCTTACCGCGGGTGCCAAGGGCAAGAATGGCAGAATCCTATGTACAAGCCTGGAGTGTATGGAGTACGGACCGCGCAGTACTCGTTGGATTCCCACCCAACCTCCGGATGTTTTGCACCAATCAGCATTCAGTGGAGCGGAGTTCAATAGCGAGCGCCCCTGCTTTTGCATGCATCATTGCGGACTCGTCAGCCTTTCACGACATGGCTCTTGCCGCCGAGACCCAACTCGAATCTTGACGGGTCCCGTGAGGCACGACACTGTGTCTCTACCATGGGGCTAAATGCAGCGATATCTACCAGGCCCCGCCGGACAGCCAGCAGACAGGACCAGCAGATGCTCACCGCTGAACTCACAGGTGTACCTGACACGAGTCGGGCCCGATGGCCTGCGCAATTTCGAACCGCGACTACTTGCGAGACCCTGCACACTCGTAACTGTGCGCAAGGGCAGTGCGCGCGCTGGCGTATGCGGGTTTGGCGAGCTCGGGCCTTGTCAGCCGAGGACGCGAGAGCCGCCTGCATGCCTTGTATCGTACATACTTTCACAGATGCATCCGTGATCGCGTATCTCGTTCCTGGGGCTAGTGGCGCGCACGGGTCTGCCCTGCCACCAAATCATGCCCGCAGCAAGACAATTAGGCGCGAGCCTGAGATGCCTGGATAATCGCGGCTTTATGTGCTGTCCGTGCGCTTGACCTCTTGATTCTCATTCTTTTCCTGACAGCAGCCAGGGACTCGCGCCGCCGGGCCCCGGAAAGCCAGACGCCACGAGAGAAACAATTGCGCAGCGAGCAAGCTGCCTTGGTTGGTGCTGTTGGCTGCTGCTGCTACCCTTTCCTTGCACCGACAGAGGTCTCGATCTGAATTGTCTCAACTTACACGCACAAGTCTCACGATCACGATGGGATGGATATGTCGAATGCAGACTTTGTGGCGCTTGACCGGCACGCTCCGCTTCCAAACCACACGTCCAGATCTGAGAAACCTCCGGTGACCCACATTCCGGTCCTTGACTCTTGCAAGTTCAAGCAGTGAAATTGATACCAACAATTCTCGACGGATGATGTGTTCACCTGGACATTGGTGCCCTAAAGAGGTCTGGGGAACCTGGGAGCGCGGACTCTTTCAGGGACTGGACCGACTTGCAAGGCAAGCGATTGGCTCGTCAGATGGAAATGGCCGGCCTCGCCCTAGGGATCGACTACTCGCATGAAAGACGGCCACTCGGGTTGATCATAGATTACTTCATATCAAACTGGACAGGGCGCCCTAGGTGTTTACGGTGCTAGTCCAGCTATGTTTCATCCCCCACGCCAATTAGGTTCATCTTGCCTCTGACAGACGATGGACGCAATACTCGATTCTGCAAGTGACCGCGGCCGCTCTGCCACGCCGTCTCAGAAATGAGTTGACAGGAGACCGAGTGTCATTTGCAGTCAGCTCTGGGCGCTAGACTGCATCTGGGGCCCTTCCGCCGCTAAACATCGGCCTGATGAGAGCTTGCACGTCGCAGGGATTGTGATGCGGACTGGCGAACTGGAATACAAGCCGGAATGGAGAGAGTTTGCTGGGGTAGCTATCCGCCGCGTTGTGGTCCGAGCCTTTCTCCCAGATACTTCCTCAACGGTCGAGCAATGCAACTACGCCATGGCGGGACTATACTGTACAGCTGCTCGCGTCTCACGTTTTCCAGGTCAATGACGCCGGCCATCGTCGTTGGTGGTGGTCTTGGTAAACCTGCCGAATCGCGCAGCTTGGGGGCTGCTTTTTTCCGGCCTCGAGTAGTGTTGGCATAGCCTCTATGCCTTTCAGCTTTTCGGGTCTTGGTGATTCAAGCACACATGTGTGGCCTCTCGAACCAAGCGACGGAGGAAGTTGGGATTCAACGTTCAAACCGCTCAGCCGTGGTACTGAGAAAGCCGCCGGTAGCGAAGAGGGCCGCGCTAAACGAGGACATTTTGGGTGTGGTGTTGAGTCCATGCCAGCATCGGTTCCTGCTTCCTGCACCCGCGCGCTGCCATACTCTTTCATTGTGTCAGTCTCGTCTTCGATCTCTGGGCAATGCGACGGTCGTGGCAGACATGGGCACAAAAACTAGCGACAGGGCAGAACGCAAAGCATCGGGAGCGGAAGAATAACCTGGTTCCATCTGACTGTCGACACGTTCTTTGGTCGTTTCGCGCGGCGAGGAACGACCATTCCGGACTCTGGGCTAGGAGAGATTTTGACCCCTCGTCACAATGCATTGATCGTCAATGTCAAGGCTCCAGGTTCTTGGTCTGCAGGAACAGGCACATCCTGACAGCGGCGCGATGGAAGGTTTGAGGCATGGGAGCCGGCTCCTAAAGCTGCCTACCTGGGCGTCGTCGCTTGTCCAGGTCCCTGAACGCTTTGCAAGGCATCCCGGGCGGCGGCTGTCGAGTCTTAAAATTCATCGCGGGGCAAAAGAGACCAGAGACCCGAGACCCACTGTGGGAGAGACGGTCTCTCGGCGAGCAGATCATCCTTCCCTCACCACCCTGGGCCCGTAGCCTCGAGGTCTCAGCTCTTGCGCGCAGGTGCCAGGGAACGGGCGAGGCCAGCCCTGCCCGTCCATCGACACGCCGGGGACCGATCGGATGCGCAGACTGCACCAGCGGGCCGCCGCGCACCGAAAGCCCTGTGCACAAGGTGGCTCGTTCGCAGGTCCCTTAGGACGATCTGCGCCCGAAATCTTTCAGTTTGCTCGGAACAGATGTTGCGACTTCAGATACGGGACGATCGAATATTGTGTTGGAGTCGATGGACTTCATCCGATCAATGCCGTGCTCCGCAACCTCCCGCGACAGGACGAATGTGCCATCTCCACGCGCGCCTACCGTGTTCAGTTCAGCGTGGGCAGAGTTGGATTTGAACAAACTCAGCGCCAGTCGCACACCGGGGGTCGCCCAGCTGTGCGGGTGGCTAGCCCAGACAGTGAGAAAAGACTTGGTGTCAAGTACATGACCTCGTTGCTCGTCCATTCAGGTCGCCCGGGATCCAACATATCAATGCCGGATCAAGATGATGACGCTCCGCAAGTAATTCAAAACATCACGAGTTTTCCCGGTTTGCCCTTTTGGTGCAACAGCGCTCACGCTGGGAGAGTTTCATTGACAATGGGGGCCTTCTGGATGCCACCGTAAGTGGGCCGGCATGAGGAAACCCGGTTCGATCCACCTAAAGACGGGAAGCCTCGTCGAACGACATGCCGTCTGCACTCGTTGATTCGCACGCCTCGGCTGTTGTATCCCACACGGTGGCAGTACTATTGGTTGAGTATTGAGAGGAAGCAATTAGCAACCCAGCTCTGCCCAGTTGTCGGTTGGGCCACTTTGCTTCCAAAGGCTGGGCCGGATGGATCGCCTCCATCAAAACTCGAAAAACAACATCTTTTTTCTTTTGATCGGTCGATCCTTTCGGCTTGTCTGCGCAGGGCCTGTCCGTTCCCAGACCTGGTTCGCGAGTGCGATTGACGAAATCTTCGCTTGCTTTGTTCTGTTATACACATGATCTACGCGGTAGCTTCGGCACATCCTCAACGGCCATACGATTTGATGTGTGTGTGTGTGTGTCCTGAGTCCTGACGCCTGATCCCCTGGCACGTCGACATGGCACGCTTCCGCCTGACATGCCTTTGCCTTGAGTAGCTGCCAGCCCTCGCATCACCATCCCCACCCCAAGGCAACCCCCCCATGGCAAGCTATCTCCATCCTTATTGATCCGTCCTGTCTCCCTCATTGCAGCCCCTGTCCATCGGACCCCCTCCTCTGCTACCCTACCAGACGGGGACCCTGCACGACCCCTGCCGGTACAGGCTCTCTTGCAAACATACATGTAGTCGCGGTGCGGCCCATTCACTCGAGTCTCGTGGCTAGCTGCTGTACATTAGCGTCTGCAAGTAGGTAGGTTGCGGCGTCTGCTCTGCAGTAGGCTCCTCCCGATTGCTGCGAGCCGTACTGCCCGAGTTCTGTTTTCTACATGGCAAGTAGTTGTTTATTCACAAGAGAAGTTCTCGCAAACGCGACAGTTCAGTTGGCTTGGCCATGTATGAGTTTGGACCGGCAGCCTCTCCAGAACGTGAGCCACTTTCGTCCTCCCATCATTCATCCCAACGCGAACAAACTCGCCGAGTGGATCTTTCATTTCCGACAAGGCATTCAACAGAAGGGGGAGGTTCTGGGAAGGGAACTAACCATGCGCATTGTCTTAGCAGCGAGTATATCAGCACGGCCTTGCTCTTGATATCGACGAGGAAGCCGGCTGAAGTTCGATCTTATGAAAGTTTTCGAGCCCTGTTTCAAACTACCCCAGTGACCTTGGAAAGCTTCTCTTGGGGTTTTTTTGATTTCGCCTCTCTTGCCTCGTTCTTGGCCCGACCGAGCTCGGCGTCTGCATTGCATTTGCATATTCTCTTGTTCGGGACACCCGCACTTGGTGTTCTGCTCAAGCGGCTGCTACTGTAGAGGAGCCAAGGCTGTCTAACCCCAGGCAGGACACACGACTCATTACACGAACCTCTTCCTGGAACCTCTTCCTGGAACCAATTGTCGCCATCCCATGCATGCCGACTTCCGTTCATGAGGTCGAATCGCACCAGTCCCGTCGGGCGCAGAGATCCTCCCCATATAAATCACGGATATCCCACGGCATCTACCAAGCCACACGTCCCGAGGAGCCCTACCGTGAGAAGAGTTCCAGCAATAAGACAAGGAGCATCGCCACCTCAAGACTAGGACGGCTTCTTGTGGATAGTCCTTCATCCCACAGCAAGCGATACTGGAATATACAGGATGCACAATCAAGGAGGACTTGGAGGGTCCTCGAGCATGGACCATGACACCCACCTCGCCCATCATGACCATACTTTCGGAAGCGACCAATGGGGCGACATGAGTCCATACATGCAGACGACGATGGCGGATTACGGCGGCGGCGCCTATGCCTCCTACATGCCGCCCATCTCACACGGGCTGCCCTCTGAGTCACTGGGCCGGATGCCGCCGCCCGCCACGACCCCTCAGCCGTCATTACAACCTCACTCGCAGCCTCCGCCACCTTCGCATCATCCGACGCTCCCAATGTTGATGGTACCCTCGCACCCGACATGGCCGAGCATGTTGACGAACCCGGGCGGCTTCAACGCGTCGCCCCCCGTCGCTATCCCTCCCGCCTCTGCTGGCATCCCGCCCTTGAAGGCCAACAGGCCTCCAGTGCCGCCGATCGCGTCCCAGCCGAGGAAGACTTTGACGGATGAAGACCGCCGGCGCATGTGCCAGTACCACATTGATAACCCGTCTATGAAGCAGACGGAGATCGGCGCCTTGTTCGGCGTGGAAAGAAGGTAAGCATCGCGAGACCGCCTGTGATCTTTGAGATTCGCCTGTCCAGCAAGTCTCCTGGTGGACTTCTGTGCATCGAAAAGAGAAAAGGGAGAAAACGCACGCAGCGCTAACACAATTTGTAGTACCGTATCCAAAGTGCTGAGCCGGAAGGACAAATGGCTCAATCCAGAGGACCGCAGCAACTCGCCCATCAAGAAGACCAAGGGCAAAATTCCAGACATCGACAAGACGCTTGCCAACTGGCTGCGCAACGAGCAGCACAAGGGGCGGCGTGTGTCCGACGCCGAGATCCAGGAACAGGCACGCATGTACGCCCGGCCATTCCGGGAGGCCGAGACCAAGATCAACAATCCGTCGTGGCTCGAAAAATTCAAGCAGAAGCATGGCATGGGGGGACGACTAGTCCGGAGGGCCTCCGAGACGAACATCCCCAGCGCGGCCGCGGCTGCTTCAAAAATGTCGGCTACGTCGCCCATTTTGGCAGATTCACAACCATCCAGTGCGATTTCCTCGGCATCTCCGAGCCACCGGCAGTCTCCATCGCCATTCTCGGGGGGCCGAGGAGGCGGTGACGAAGAAAAAGAAGCCGGGAGCAGCTCGATGATGATGAACTTCAACGAACCGCCTTCTGGAGGGGGCGGATCGATTTTCAAACACCCCGGATTCAACTCCGAGACAGAAAGCTCGTCTTTCTCCGAGAACACTTTGAGCCCAACTGGCACAGGGCAATTTACATTCTCACCGGATCCCAACGTCGGGGGCTTCATGTCTTCGGATCAGGCCAGGCATTATCCGCCTGGAGGATCGAGTTTCCAACGACCGAGGAGCCAGACTTTTCCCACACTCGACCTTGAGTACATGAACCAAACAAACTCGAGCCAATCGGGCGACCAAATGGCGTCAAAGTACGCGGCAAACCACCAGGGTGTCCCATCGACTGGACCCTCCTCGGCACTCGAGTCACCCGCTCACGAATTCTCAGCCGCGGGACCCTTTGGTGGCCTCGAGAGCACCATGTCGCCGCACCCACACTCCGCTCACCCGACACTGCACCACAGCAGCAGCACGAGCAGCCTCCAGGGCCGCGGAGCCGCACAGCAGCAGCAACAGCAAAGGGCGAACAGCACCACGCCCGTGATCGGCAGCGCGGCGCTCTCGTCGGTCGCCTCGTCGCCAGTCTCGCCGAGCCAGGAGGACGCGAGGAGGGCGGCGGACACGCTGCTCTCGTTCATCGCCAACAGCGGGCCCAACAGCTTCGTGGACCAGACCGACTACAACGCCGTGATCCGGCTGACCGAGAAGCTGCGGCTCCACCAGCAGGCGCAGCAGGCCGCCGCGAGGGGCCAGCCCGGGATGGGCGGCATGGGCCCGCCGGCCATGGGCGGCATGGGCATGGGCATCAGCATGGGCGGTCTGGACAGGATTCCCGAGGGCGATGCCGAGATGGGAAACACCGGGCAGCCGCACGTCGAAGGCCAGTCGGGCGGGCTGGTCAAGAGTGAGGGGACGATGGCTGTCTGATGCGTCAGGGGGGGCAAACAGCGGGAGAGACGTTGTTTTGACTTCGTTCCTGTTCAGGAGCGGGCTAGGTGGATCGCTTCTTCCACTTTTAATCATGGTACGTGGTATAGCCTCATCCTGTCTCTCCCACTCTACTTACCATACGCGGAGAACGCCGCTTACACCATGCACCAGCTCGGGTGACTATCATAGGCGTCTGACTACGAAGATCGGTCCTCCCTTCACAGGGATCAAGCAAAAACCAAAAAGAGGCCACCGGGGGTTTATACGAGCACGACGTCTCACGACACACAAGCATCCAACCTTCAGGCGATGCAGACGGACCCCACGACACCGTATCTGTGGGAAGAAGGATTTATTATTACGGACCACAAGGTTACAAACATCGCGCACGCGTCCCAAACCGCCACACCCTATAACGATCCAGTTTTCAGGTTAATTCACCTCGAACGGAAGACTTTCCCGCTCACGCGAAAACGAACATTGTCCACTCCTCTACTATTCTGCCACTATATTTGGCAAAAATTCCTTCTCCGTCAAATTTGTCTATTTTTATTATTATTTTATTTTCCGGTTTCTTTCTAGTCTTCCAACACTATAACCTGGGCCGAGGTTCATCGTGATCCGGATCGAGTGAGCGAGGTTTGCTTGAGGGCGCAAGGTTCAACGACAAGGGGCTGCATGAGTTTGGCAGCGTTCACCCATGGGAAACACGAAACACGACGCCTGAGACGAGTGAATTGTTTCTCGGAAAGGGAATGGTATGGGGGGGCCACTGGCCTTGGGATTGACAGAAAAAGAAAAAAAACCACAACGCAGTATGACAGGAAACCATGGGCCCTGGGAGCTTTGGGGATCGGCCGGGAGACGACCACGACAGGCCAGACCAGGCCAGGCCAGACCACACCAAGACGAGATGAGACGAGCCGGCGTACTGTGATGGGAGGGGGGTTGGAGGGGGGTTGGAGGGGAGGGATTTGCGAAGGTGGAGAGGGAATTTAGATGAGCTACATCTGGTCTGGCCATCGTCTCCACTGCTGCTGAGATGCAACGGGGGACGGAGGAAGCGATCCAGCAGGCAACAAGCGAAGCGAGGGCAAAGCAAGGCAAGGCGGACAAGAGGCAAAGGGACCAAAGGCGTGGGGCGGATCAGGATCGATGCACGCACACCTCCCCTTCGGGCGGCTAATCTGCAGTTCAGGAGCACAATCCAACGAACAAAAAAAAAAAAAAAAAAGTCCCTAAAACCAAAACCCAAAACCAAAGAAAAAATAATTTCACGCCGGGACTCCTGCCAACCAGCTTGTTGTATGCCCCCCCCCCCTCCCCCGCTAAGGTCTCGAACCCCCAGATTCTGCTATGTGGGTGATAAGTGAGGAAATCGAGCGAGGATTGTGCCGCATGCGAAGTAACCGCCCTCGTGCGTTGCGGTGATGTTTGGCTCGCTTGGCCACTACAGAACGTGTGACTGCCCTTGCCCTGTCTTTCCGTGCCCTGGGCCCCCTTGCTGCAGAGGGGGACGACATGGTGCACGTCGTGATGGACTCGATCTGCAGCCATTGTGCAGAGACTTGATTACCACAGTAAGCAAAAGGAGAGATGCCCATGTAGCGCCCGCCATTGTCGAGGAGTTGTGCAAGATTCAACCTTGGTACCGTGGTGGACGCCCACTCGAAGGGGCCCAAGATCGTCTCAAATCTCGACGTTGCGGGGTTTGAAAGTGGATTAAGACATGGGGCACCAATAACTCGGGATGCGCTGTTTCATCCGTCGACTTGTTCATTGTGAAAGACTGGCGGATCATTTACGGCTGGGTACATTATATGTTTTGGGCATCACAGTATATGTGTGCTTCTGTGCGCCGACAACGATCAGTGAAGGAGGGGAACATTGTATTACATTGAAGCATGGGTGGTACGTAAAGGACGTATCAAAGACGCGGCACCGAAAGTCGAGGCTAGAGTGAAAGGTTCGGAGGGGACTGCCTAATCGATTGCCGTTCCGAGTCCAGGCCGACTCAACTCAACCTCTCTTCCCATAGCTCCACAACGCCCTTCTCGGCCAACTCCGGCATGAGTCTCACCAGAAGCAATTCCAGGGCGCTGTAGACCAGGTGCTTGTTGCAGTAGGGATCGCTAAAAACGTCAAGGATATCTGTTTCAATCTCAGCAACGATGAGGGCGTCTGGGTCAGCTTGTATGTTGACCTCTGCGTTGCAAGTACCATTGTTCCCGGCACGAGTCGGACCGGACCGCAGCGACGTTGATGGCAGCGGATCTCCGGGGTTGGTGAACCACGCGGCCAACCAAGACGACGCGCTACCGCTATAGTACAGCCTGCCCAAGCTCCGGGGAACAAGGGTCCATAGCGCGCTAGCGCATCTGCGCTTCACTGCGCGCAATTCCTCGTCGGACCCGGGCGGGAACAGCGTCTGCGTGCCCATGGCGTTGTTGGGAAAGAGAGCGCCTCGAAGGTTGCGAAGTGCTGTTGGTAGATTGGCCGGGTCCAGCACGGATCGATGTATGAAATCAGAGAGGAGCCTGAGGAGAGCAATGGTCCGTTAGCATTCGACAATGGCCAGTACACATGGTCGTGATGCGAGCCGGACGCCTGGGAACATTGCGCGCCCTCGGATACCATGCACGCAGGACTCTGGAGGGGACAGCATCTTCTGGCAATCGGGGAGCGCGAAGAGGGCAAGGTGCGAAATGGTCCCATATTGTCAGAGCAGATGGTGTTGCTAGCGCACAATGCGGCAGGACCCCATCACAAAGCGGGACGAAGAGCTTCTGCTCAGTCCCCAGACCAGCACTTGACCGGTATGTGGGGACAGCGCCGCAGCAAAACCTAGTGCAGCTCGTTGCGGAATTGACCGTCAGGAGTCTGCAAGGAGCGCGTTGGGTCGTCCAGGGTTCAAGGAGCGACGCCAGAAATGAGCGATGCAGGCGAGATGGCTCCACGGTCGCAATGATTCCTCCCGCCCGACAGATGCGGTATACCGGGGGAAGGTTGGGATGACAGGCAGGTGTCGAATGCCCCTGACAGCGAAACAAGGGTGCTCAAGTGGTCGATCCCTATCATTGGGCCGCGAGATGCTCGACAGCAGCTTGCCGTCCGAGCTATAGAGGTCCCTGGCGATAATGACGCTTGCATCCGAAAGGGAAACCAGGCAATCCATGAACGTGGATGCGCATGTGAAGACATCGTCGTTGGTGTCGCGGGGTCGTCGCAACCAAAGTCAATGCAACGTACGAGCAACCAGTTGTGACACTGTCGCGGGGTCGCATTGGAGCCATCGATACTGGTTTGGGAGGGCCGGGGCCTGCGTGCAAGATACCCAGGCGACACGTCTGGACGAAAAGGACGCACATGGTAGCATGATGTCCGGCAGGGCTGCGGGGCCGGTTGCAGTTGATGAGATCGCAAATGATGAGGTTTTGATTGAGGTGTGGGTTGGTCAGCGAGCCCAATCCTGGCACCCGACCTGGAGTTGGACGACGGGCGCGTAAATGAGGCTCGCGGATGGACGGCCGGACAAGCCCCACGATGCCTAGCCGTGCAATCGGATGCATGCAGGGTGGTAGCATGCCGCAATTGGCCGGCCGACATGACCCATCTGGCAGTGGCTGCATGAAGCCATGCCTTGCGGGTTCTGCGGTAACGTTGTCGGACATTGTGGCTGCCGATCTGGCCGCAGAGGTTCCTCGAGGTGTGTTCCACCACATGCTCGCCTGACTTTGGCACAAGGTGTGGTACCAGATGCGCATTGGCTCACCGGATTCGTTCTTCCGACACACCCAAAAACCTCGTACAGTTGGAACCACCAATGCCACTGCGCAAAGCTTCCACTTGGTCACCGAGCCAAGCGCCATGCCGCCCGCCTGCGCTTGCGAGGAGGTCGCGCTCTGGAAGCTGAATGGGGGAAGAACATGGGGGTCAAGTGACCAAAATCTCATGCGGTCTGACCACCACGGGTGCGTCGGTCTTGGAAGGGAGGAGGGAGGAGGGAGGAGGGAGGAGGGAGGCTTGTCTTTGTCGAGAACAGGAAGAGGGGGCTTTCCTACCTGTCAACTACTCCACCAGAGCCAGCCGCATGCCCAGGGCCTGCAATGGCCAACCATTGCAGCATAGACAAGCTGCCCAGCAGCCACGGCATGCGACGGTCCATTCCAACCAGGTTAGATAGCATAGGCCAGATGCTGAAGGCCAAGATAGGGGTGTTCAAGGGAGCAGCTGCCGGATGCATTGGGTCTGTACTCGCTGTCCCGGCCAGGCCCTCGAACTGGAGGTGGCCGTCCTTTGGCGCGGTCAGTGGACGCCTGGGGGAAGGGAGATATCGACCCATGGCAAACATCGTAATCAAGACTCGTATGCAAGCCACGAATGCAAAGATGTAATGCAGAAAGGACCAGAGAAGGCCCGGTATCGAGAAGCGCCCAGGCACGCCACCAGCTTTCGAACGAGGCGCTGGAACACCACCACGTCTGCGGCGCTCTAGTACGTCTGCCAGGATGGTCAGTCCAGTCCATATCATCCACGGTTCACAGGCCTTCTTGATGACAACGCCGCCAATGATCAACTCGGACAAGATCTGGCCAACCAGAGAGGTCAGACACTCATTCTCCAGATCCTCTGTCGGCAAAAGAACAGCTAGGACGCCTTGGACGAGTAGTTGGCGGTAGGCCACCTCGCTCTGAGCTTGTTCGGAGATGGTGTCGGGGTGTTCGGACCGTGGGATCGGAGACAGGTACGGCAGAGGGCACAGTGAGTGGTAGATAGCTCTCGCATCCACTTCAATGGGAGGTCGCACGAGAAGCTTGTGAGACGCACGGTACGCTGGTTGATTGCAGCCATCAATAAAAACACTCCTCGGCTCGACTCAACTCGGAGAGGCGCGCAAGCAAGATTGATAGCAGACCGACCTTGAACGTGCTTGTCAAACAGATCCGGCAGCTCGTCAAAGAGCAAGCTCTCCACATCAACCTTCCTGAGCCTCTGTTCCAGGGCCCTCGTGCAGTGCGCGATGATCTGAACGATCTCGGCCACGAACGCCTCGTCGGGCGTGATCTTGTTGTACCAGGTCTGCACGAAGTCCCGCAGGACGACCGCTATGATGGCATAAAGCTGCAAGTCGACGTCGTTGCGGCTCGTGAGGGGCGGCAGCAGCTCGTCGATGGGGGGCGGGGTCGTCCTGCCCCGGTCGGGCGCCTGCTGGGGGCAGAGCACGCGGCGGATCAGCTGCGCGGTGGCGCGGTCGGACAGGAAGTCCTGCGGGGTGTTGTGGGAGCGCGCGGCGCGTCGTCGGGAGACGTTGGAAATGGTTCGAGAGTGCTTCGAGCGAGGGCGCGACGCGGGGTTGCTCGCCGTCGCTGACGCTGTGGCCGTTGCTGGCAGGGTCTGACTCTCGGCGCCCATCGTGTCCGCACTCGATGCGCTGGAGTTGGCCGAATGGGGCTGCGCGTCTGTGGTCATGGCGGACGCCGGTTATCCCTCAGCATGTTTGTGGGTTCGTGTGGTGTTGGCGCCCGTCGCCAAGCTGTGCAGCTGTTCCCGTCGAGTTGGAAGTCGAGGGGTGGTGGATCGGTGACGCGATGCGATGCGTTGCAACCATGCGCGGCTGGGGCCGAGAACAGGGGCTACAGGAGCGTCCGTCCACTCATGTTCAAGTCAGCACGTGGCGGATTTTGGACGACACGATGACAACCCACCGAGAGTGTATTTGTACCAATACAAACAAACCAGAACAATTGTTTGTCATTTGTAACACTGGCAGTGTCAAGACTACATAGTATCAGTAGCCAGGCTTTCAGACTTCTCTCTTCTCGCATGTGGTCCAAATAAGGTTGGTGGTCGGTGCGCTTGGCCAGGGATCAGGGGCTTTGGCTGCGAGCCCGGACCAGGGGAGGCTAACAGCAATGACTTGCCCGCTCGCGCAAGGCAGTCAACCAAATGAAACATGATCCACCTTCATGTATATCAGTATCTAAGAACTCGTTTGATTCACTCTGGTTGGTCTCAAGAGAGCCACTGTCCAATCACGCCTTGGAAGACGGCCTCCAGGAGTCAGAAGGAGGCTGTCAAGAACCTCCTCTCGACACGGTTCCTGGTGGAGTGCACAGCGTCTTGATCGCCAAGCTGGAGTTGATCTACCCGGTCCCGTCCCGCGAGATAGAATCGCTCAGACGGCTATTTCATCCCCCCACAGGACTGCGGCAGCATCTGCTTGTTCAGGTAGTATTGCAAGTTCGATCTTACAGACCTTGACCAAGAGATAGCCGCAATGGCTTCAGATGACACCCAACCCGGTGTGCTATACCTTCTGCCATGCTCAACTGAGACATTTGGTGTATTGAATGGAGATAGTTCCCTCCCAACACCCTCACCAGGGCTCTTCATCCCGAGGAGGGGATCGACTGCATCTTGATCTGGAACTTTCATGCCATGTAGTATAGCATGCTTTAATATTGCCAACCACCAGGTACGGCCCCCGTCCAACCTGCATAAGAAGGACCGGTCACATCATCTGAGCCCCAGCCCAAGAGCGCTGTAAAACTATTCTCCCACTCGTTCGCCTTCCACGCATCCTGCCAGAGCGGGTCGCCCAGGCCCTGCATGACGTCGACCGGAAAGTCCTGGCCGTAGAGACCGTTCGCGTCCGGGCCTGCTGCGCCGTTCTCGGCCGCGTCTGCTGCTGCTGCCGCTGCCGCTGCCGCTGCCGCTGCCGCTGCCGGCGCCGGCGTCTTCGGATCATCATCATTATCATCATCATCATCCTGCGCGTCCACGTCCCTTGCGGCCGGCTGGACGTCCGGCGGCAGGCTGGTCGCGAGCTCGGACATGAGGCACGCGCGCAGCTGCGCCAGCTTCCTCAACAGGCGCACGTAGGGGTCCTCAAAGTCTGCTTGGCCGTGACTCGTGCTCTTGTCGGCATGTTGTGATGCGTCGGCTCTCGCGGCCGCGTATTGCTGGAGTTCCTGGATCTGCGCCACGAGGTACCCGTCGAAATCCAGCTCCTGTCTCACCATCCGAAGGTCCCAGCCCGGCAGGTCCAGAGTCAACAGCTTGAGGCTGATGAGCATGGCGTAGGCGTAGTCAAAAGAAGCCAGGCAGAAGGACCGCGGGAACATGTCCTTGCGTAGAGTAAATTTAGCCTCCAGATACGACCGTGCTGCCCTGAGACACTTCCACAACAGCTCGAGCCGTTCTGTCGGAAGCAGGCCCGTCGACGACTCGTTGTTGACTGCAACCTCGTAGAGCAGGATCTCGGCCACGTGGAATTGCGTAACCAGAGCCGCTGCGGCACAACGTTAGCCCCAGATGAAGGAGGCTGGGATACCCGTCGGAACACTCACCGTGATCTGAGAGGCTTTCCGGAACGGTCCTGCGCAGTTGGTCGATCTCGCGCTCGAAGGTGTTCACGACCATCGTCAAAGGAAGGCTGTTCACGCTGTCGCGGAAAGCGAGCGCCATGGAGATGGATTGCGAGATCTGCTGGATGCGGAGGAGGAGAGCAGCAATCTTGTCCGTGGGGTACTCCATGTTCTCTTCCAACGCGTCACAGCATTGGATGGCATAATTGGTGCTCATGAAAGCGTCAGGCGTCTTGTTCGTCGTGAAGGTCATTGTTAAAAGGTAGTAGACGCCAGCGAAGGCCCGCATGCGCTCTAGACTGGCGGAGTCGTGTTCCTGTTGCTTCGTAAATCCTTGGGACTCGTTAAAGCCCAGAGACACACAAATCGAGCGCATCAAGAAGAGGAAATTGGTGACTTGAAAGCTGTTTGAGTTGAGATGAAACCTGCGACACATACCAAGTCAGAGCGGGCATGCGAATCTTTGTTGGGGGGGGGGGGGGGAGAGGGTGTATGATAGGATTCTCACCAAGTAAGCAGCAAGACGAGGCCTTGGAGCAGATCCAGGCTTTTGCTAGGTCGAAGAAATGCACTCGCGACGATCTCATTCATGAGATCGTTGCCCATGGAGACTTGACGCCTGGCATCCATGTACAACTCTGTTACCATGATGCCTTTCCAGAGGAACGGTCGTTCTCGACGCAGCTGGGCTGCAGCCATGTCTTTCGGTGCTACAACGAACGGGAACATAGGCACCATGCGAACATTGAAGTCATCCAGAAACCTCTGTGCCTCTCTGTGAGAAGGATAATACCACAGCCTCCCGTTTGCAGTAGACTCGGAGATCCTCGTAGGATCGCCTTGATGGACGTTGAAGTACGGCCTTCGTTGATCTGACCCCCGCCGCTCATGTCTCGGTGACGTACGTGGACTGGTCGGAGAGTGATCGACGACGTGATCATTCGGAAACATATGTCCTACTTGCGAATGCGGTGATTTGTGGGAAGACTCCCCGCGCTCGGGCTTCACATCTTCAGTAGCCCTCTGCGAGGAGTTGACATCCGTGGAGACTCTGCTATACTCGCTCCCTGGAGACGTCGCCTGCTGCTGACGAGGCTCATCAAGATGCTGTCCCTGACTCTCGTTCTCTCCGGCCTCGGAGGGGAAGATGCATTCGAAGTTCGACGGCGCCCCCACACAGAGCATCGGGAAGTGGGAATGCTTTGCCATCTTCCGCCGCGGGCCCTCGCTGTCGACGGGCGACTGGATCGGTGGTGTCGGTGGCAGGACTTGTCGTAACTCTACGCGGGCGCTCAAGTCCTCGAGCCGCTTCTCCAGCTCTGCGACCCGCGTCGGCCTGGGTGCCTTCCTCTTGCGCGGAGGAGCCGGCGTCTGCGCCGAGCATGGCTTGTTGAGGCGATGGCATCTGTGTATGAAGCTCAGCCCAAGGGTCCGCCGCAGGCATTGCCAGATACCGTAGCATGCCCCGCCCCCCCCCCCCCCCCACAATCAACGCCCCCTTCTCGCTTCCGGGCCGAACATGCTCTTCTTACTACAGCGAGGTCGAAACCCACCTCTCACATATTTTTTCCGTTGGACCTGGAATACAACGAGATTTTGCCTGAAACGCTCGCTTAGTCAAACACCTCTTACAGACAGGCCTCTGACATTTTGCGACTTGCCTTGGCACAAGTAGTGCATGCTTTTGGGCCTTTGTTGGGCCCACGCTGCGCTTCCGCTTCCATTATCGTCTTGCTTTGTACAGCGCGCGAATTGGAAGGCCAGAAATCTTCTGATATAGAGAAGAATGTGAGGATAGAATATGGAAACGAAGTCGGAGAATTGTTGTGTTCATACATCATCGGCATTTTGCTGATGTTACCTAGGACACGAACGGAGTCGGAGCGATACTAATGCTCCGTTCCTCCGTCGGGACGGGACGCAAAGCGGATGAGTCAGCACCCTCGGCCAAGGTCACCACAGGTGTTGATGGCGATTTAAGTTTACACACCAAGCTTTAAGAATCAGAATTTCACCGACCGCACGCGGGAGTAATTTAACAACATTCTCGAGTCTACAGGGACTTCTTCTCTGTGCAATGAGAGCTGCCTTCTCTCTCATGCCATCAACACCTGGAACGCCGGCTTGGATCCAACCTCCCTCTCGGTTTACTTAGATTGACGGCCTCAACATTGAAAACCCCATCGGTATTCCAACGGGGATCATTAATTTTGCCTGTGCACCAAGTGAGGTTGATACAAAGGAGGTGATGCCCAATCAAAGGATATTGTAAGTGCAAAATAATTCAAGAGGACGACTTTATGCAGACAAGTTCGTCCTAACGGGAGCTGGTCAGTGTCTTAAACTACGGCAATGTGCTCTTCGAGGTGATTTCTTTTTCTTGTCTTTCCTATTCCTTTTCTCCCCCCCCCCCCTCTCCTCTTGAGGGCGTGGGCCTAAGGCAACACAAGAGACCAGATATGCAGGCTTTAGTCTGCCTCGGCGGATATCCATTCTTTGAAGACCTCCGCCATGGCATCAGCTTGTGACAGTGTGTGGGTTTATCGGCGCAACGCCCTTCATCGGCACATTGCCGCCCCAGCACATGATAAAATACTTACTCGCCGTTCACCTCCGGCGATGACCATCACTTGACCTGTCCATATCTAGGCAGTGACTGCAGCCGCCGAGGCTCGAGGCCTGTCCGGTGAAGGCGGTCGTTTGCATGGCGAATTCCAAGCTCGGAGTCGGAGGCATTTCAGACACAGCCTCATCGAATGTTGCCGCAAGGACACTGCAGTCATTGCGAGGACTTGATGGACGTGCATCGAGCAACCACTGTCCAGTCATCGATGAGCCAGTTTACTTGGCAGATCTACCATTTCCCTGAAATGGTATGTGCCCACCCCAGCCGTGTAGTTTACTGGCCTACATGGCAAGTGAGTTACGATCAACGGGGATATAATACCTGCCAACTCGAAAGTTTGCACAAGAGCAAAAACCTCGCCCAACATGCAATTAGGTGACTGATTCAACAGCGGGTGGGTGACGACCTCGGGAGTGTAGATGCTGCACATGGAACTTTGTGACCCGTTGGGCAGACTCCGAATCAAAAGTGGTGGATTGACACCGCTGCCCTCGACAAGAGTGGTCAAGTCGGGCGGGGGGGGGGGGTGGTGAGCATGTTGGCGAAGTCTAACTACGGGCTTGTGAGGACCCATCATGCTGAATGGGGCTTGATTTAGAACAGGATCGTATCCTGGGCATTGATCACTGCACCCGGTCAGGTATTGTTTCCTTTGGCTTCCAAGGTTATTCTTTCCTTTTTGCATTACCGACACCCATTAGTTAATCTTCTCACCCGATCGACCTGCAAGCCAGAAAAGTGTCCTGCCGCCTCCCTTCCTACTGTGATCCACGGACTCAGATGGCAAAGCCTTCCATCCTCCTCCCATGTCCAGGCTAAGCATTCACGGTGAGTCTCGCAGACCCGGGAACAAGCCATTGCCGTCGCCACACCCCGTACCGTTGTAGTGTGCTCATCCAGAGAGCCCACATGGTCCCATCCCCTCCGGAGCGGCGTCTCCTCGTACGAGTCGAACGAGGGTGCCTGGTATACATCCCACAGGTCGATCCACATCACCGGGCCGGCCGTGGCCCCAAACAGCCTGCCGGCGTCCCTCATCTCCTCGGCCGAGAGCCGGTGGAACGTCGAGACGGGCACGCAGAGCCGGTCCCTGCCGAGGCGCGCCGCCCAGGGCTGCTCGCCGTTGAAGAAGCGGCTGCTGCCCTCGTCGATGTGGATGCCGAGCCGCAGGAGGGCCGCGGCCAGCACCCGGTCGCCCCAGACCTCGGTCAGCGAGCCGCGCAGCGCCGCCGCGACCAGGTGAGAACTGCTCGGCGAGAAGAGCCTCTGGACGGCCGCCCGGGACAGGGCGATCGACGAGCCGCCGTGGGCGAAGCGCTGGCGGTAGTCGCCCACGGCGTTGCCGAGGTAGTAGGGGGCCGAGGGGTCGAAGTGGCCGAGGACGACGCTCAGTGAGGGCTCGATGAGATAGGTGTCGTCGTCGACGAGGACAAACCATTTGCTCTGCGGCATGCTCCTGTAGGCGAGCTCGAGAGCTGGGATGAACTATCATTCATGTTGATTAGCAAGTATACAGACGAGCTTTATTCATTTTCTCGGTTTCCCTGTTGTCTTTCTCCCTCACTCCATTGGTGAACATTACCTTCATAGCATCCAGCTCCCAACCATACGATCCCGACAGGTTCTTGGCCACCTCGTACTCTCCCGCGGCAATGTTGGCCCCAAGCGTCTTATACTTCTCGGCTCGATCAGGGACCGTATTTTGTCTGAGCAGCGCATCTTCCGTGCCGGATAAGACAACTGAGAGGACATCGTGGACCTCAAATTCCAGAGGACTATCTTTACCCAGGACCAATTTCGAATCAAAATCCCCCACTATCAACACATTGTCCGGGTTCGTCCCGGCAGGTAGCGCCTCGATCCACGCCACAGCCCTTTCTTTGGTCCCAAACCCCGTCTTGAGGATGACAGCCACGTCAGAAGCCCATTCGACGGGGAAATCTGGCTCTTTATACAGCCAGCAGTCACTTCTCAGCGGCGCGGTGACAGAGGCGATGGCCTTGCGAGCATTGAACCGAACGGACAGCCGAACGGGGTTGTCATAAGCCAGGTTCGCATACAACAAGACCAGCAGGATGGCAGCCGAGGTGAGGAGTCGCAGGGTGAACAGCGACCGTCTTACGCGATGCTGTCGGAGAAGCATAACGGGCCGTCGTTAATTACATCTCGATCATCCCCATCGAAAGTCCGCCCAATATTTTCATAAAATGACAGGAAGGAAGGAATACCAGAGAGCTGCGCTGATACCATGTATTTTTCACACTTTAGACAAACAAGAGAAATCTGAAGTCAGGCCGTTGTCCGGGGATGCTTTCAGGTGTGACGAAACAAAGAACCTCAGAAACCATCTTTGCGCAGAGTGTCTCATCTATACACTATTTCCACGCAGTTGAATTGAATTGATAGGAGCCCCACCAGTTTCCCACGTCTACTTTAATTCCATTTCAGCCCTTCTAATTACCTTATCAATCTATGTTAATTTAATTTGAGGCCCTAGTAGGTGGATAATTAAAATATTGTGGAAATTCCTTAGTGTTGTAAGGGTGTCCTCCAGACTTCCAGTCTTAAGCTGGTACTTAGAGGCTTTATTTTTAGAGGGTTAGGGTTTTGGGGCCCCTAGCAAACTTAATCTAGGCTTTATTGGCCTATTTTCCCTAGCCTAAATCCCTTTAACTAACCAACTTAACCACTAACTCTTAAACCCCCCCTTTTCTTTCTTTTTAAACCAAGGCCGCGCTATTAAATCCTATAAATCTAACTTAAAATTTAATATCGCTAACCTTACAATTACCTATTTAAGCAAAACCTTTATTAAAATCAGCCTAGAAATAAGTTTACTATATTATAAAGATCTTAATAGCTAAAAGGCGCTAGTAGCTAGCAGATGTCTTTAGCTAAACTGCTCTATTTAACTCTACTAGCTAACTTTAATAGCAACCCTCTTTTTTACTTTTTAACTTTAAAAAAACTATTATAACATTTAATTTTTATTAATTTAACTTAAAATTTATATTTGCTAACCTTAAAAGTATCTATACAATTAAAATCTCTACCAAAATAAAACTAGCGGCTAGTCTGCTGCCGCTAATAAAAGCTAGCTAATGTAATTTACCTAAAGCCAACCCTCTACCTTCCTTACTTTTACAACCACATTTGCCTTTACACTTACATTTGCCTAAGCCTAGTTTAAATTGCCTTTATAAGCCTTATTAATCTAAGTAATAAAGCAGCAGCCTTTGTTTATTGCTACTGCTTATAAGTAAATAGCAAAAGCTATATATTATTAGCCTTATTATTAATCTTATAATATAAGAATTATAAAGGTGCTTTTGCTAAGCTTACTTATATTATTATATTATATAAAAAGTTTTAATTAATAGTTCTTTTGCTAAATCTTTATATAATATCTTATTATTCTTAGTTTTTATTAAATATTTTTATTTAACCCTATTCTTAACCTTGCTTTAGTAAAACGCTAGCAAAATGCTTTCTTAAAAGGCTAGCTTTAGCTTAAAAAGGATTAGGCTTTTTTCCCTTAGAATTACTTTCTTAACTAAAAACAGTCTTTTTATATAAGCTTTTTACAAAAGTAGGTTTAAAAGTATAAGTATAATATTAAGCATATTAATAGCGTAAAAAAACAATTATTTATATAATATTACTATATTTATAAAACTTTGCCCTTGCTTTAACAGCCTTAAAACTATACCTTAAAAGGTTTTTAAAATGCTAGCAAATATCTTTAAGAAAAACACTAAATCTAAGATCTTAATATAAAAACCCCTCTGCTTAGCTTTAGCTAAGCGCTAGCATAGTAGAGCATATTATAGCTTTTTAATTTTAATGCTAAAAGCCCTAAGAAATAAGCTGTTGCTAGCAACTTTATTACTAGCTTTAATAAAAAGAAATTTTAATAGCTGCTATTGCGCTAGATTATATATAATAATCGCAGCTTTTACATACTTAACAACAAAAATTTAAAAGCGCTATACAAGTATTACAACCTTATAGTTGCTAAGATAAAAGCCTTCTTTTTATATTATACTCTTTGCTAACAAATCTTTACAACATACAAAAACTTTAAAGAGCTAATTATCTTAGCTCTTAGCCAAGTTTAAGGCAAGATTTACATTTCTTTTAATAGCTAATATGCCTATAATAGAAAGCATTTATATAGCATTGTAATCTTTTAGCTTAACAAAAATACCAAGCTTTAAAAGCTAGTCTTAGAAATGCTAAAGGTTATAAATAAGTCTATTAGCAAAAATCTTGCTTTATATATTAGCAATATAATTAAGTTTTTTAGCATTTAAGATAAGTTGGGATATTTTATACTTAATAACGCTAGTTGGTCTTTTTCTCCCTTCTCTCTTATTATCTCTCTCTTTATACATTAGCTAAACTAATAATTATTTTAAACAGCAATAAAATTATAATAGCAGCTTTGGAAAAGGCATTTAGCTTTAACGGCAAAGCTTAAACAGTTTGCTATTTTAGTTATATTATTAACCTTATCTACTAGAACCTTTTCTTTAGTACCAACCACTAAGCTTTTAAAGATTTAATTAAGGTTATTACTTTTAACATTATTATTAGCTAATATTGCAACTAGCAAAAGCATAGCTCTATAGGCAAGCTTTGTGCTATTATTATAAAGATTTATAGATTTAATAGTTTTACTAAGGCATTTTCTAAAGTATAGCGCGATTTCTATAACTATAATAACCCCTGCTATTAAAATCTCCTTAAGATTATTATCTATATTTTAATTTGCTAGCTATTTATGCTAGCTATTTTATGCTAGGCTTTATAATTGCGCAATGTTATTAATGCTTTATAAATTAATTAAAATAACTAGTAGCATTATAAAGTTTAGAGGGCTGGCCTATATAATAAAAAGGCATAGTAATAGCCGCTGGCGTTTTAAAATAAGATAAAAATTAAAAACGCTGATTAGCTAATTATCAACACCTTGGCAAAGGTGCTTAAAGATCTTAAAAATGCTTTTTTTATGCTAGAAGGCAACGGCTAGTTTTAGCAACGGCGTAATAGCTTTAATAAGGCTTTTAGCTCTATATAAGACTATGCTATTAGCTTTGAGTTTCTTTTTAAGCAATTTAAGGCTTAGAAAACTATTGCAAATGTATTTTCTAATTTAAAGCACTTTACAAATTTATTTTTATTATTTTAGCCGCTGTTTCCTTTATCTTAACCCCCCTTTAAAAGTTTAAACCTAGGCTAACTTTAGCTATATTTTACAATTAATATTAACTTTGTTTAAAAGAAACTTAACAAATATTATATTAAAATAAATAAAAACTTTATATATTATACTGCTGTTGCCTTATACCCTGCTTATTAATAAGAGTTTTTTAAAAATAAATAGGCTAATTAGCCAAAGTAGATCTCTTATGCCAAAGATATTATAAAAGTATTATAAAAGAAGAAATATAAGCCTTTGGCTATTTAAGAGAAGAAATAAGCTGTTGATTAAAATCAGCTACTTTTAAAGAGAAGAAGGGTCTTTAGTAGGAAATTTGGTTAATATTGCTAAGCAGTTTAAGTTAAACCTTTGCTGCTATTGCAATTACTACTAACTTTAAATACCTTCTTCTTAAGTATATTATTAGCTTTATTAGCTAGCTAAAATAAATATAAGCAATAGGTTTTAAAGCAGTACTTAGCTTTAAACAAAAAAATCACTAATCTTTTTAAATACTAGCATACCTAGAAAAATATATACCTTTGCCTAGCACAAATAACACTTAACATTCTTTTAGCAGTAATAATAAGTATAAAGTATAAATAATTTTTTTTATTAATAGGCAATATAATTACTACTAAAAGAACCTGCCTAAAAGCTTATATTATTTTAATAATTTAATATATATAGTCTTAAGTATATAGCAGCATTGTTACTATATAAGCAAATAATCTTTTTATATACTATAAATAAGCATAACTGCCTAAACAAAAATATAAATCGCTTTATAAGCAAAGGCTTAGCCTGCTAAATATACTTATATAAAAAGATAGCGCTAAGCTAGTTGTTAGACCTTTAAAAGAGGTTTAATAGATTTATAAATAGTTTTATTATGCATAATTATTATTGATTTCTCTTAGCTAGCTTATTATATAACTTTTAAGGGGCTTTAAGGGCTTTGGGGCTTTAGCTAAAAATACCTAAGACTTTTAAAGCTAAATCTAAAACAAAAAATCTCTAAAAGCCTTTATTATTTGTTTATCAACGTTAATTAATTCCACTAAGGCTAGCTAAATTTCAATGTTAATCTATTCTATAGAACCTTTGCTTAGTAATCTCTACTGTCAACTTTATGGGAGAGGATAGTGGGTAGAATGGATGGATGAGACACTCTGTCTTTGCGCCGAAGGAAGTTGGGAACGGGCGTGCAAGCAGACGCCAGCCCCCATGCGCTGACACCGACCGATGTGAAAAACCACCGCACCCTTCATAGTGACGTACTAGAGCCTCGAAAACTTTCCCCTCGGCATCTCCTCGCAAAGCTGGTCCGCAAAGCGCTTCTGCCAAAGCATATGACGGGTGCTACCCAACCGTGTTGAAAGGATCCACGCTAATGTAGCCTGGGAAAGAAAAAGAAGGGAAAAAAAGGAGACGTGACATCCATGAACGGTGTCACGCGAGTTAACTATGCATTTGCTAGGCTGCGGAGACATCCAACTCTGAGCGTAGGTTTTGACAGACTTGGCTAGGCCGGCTGCGCTACAGGCCGAATGTCAGCCTGGTCCCAGCCATTCGGAACCGACCGCGCGTGGCGCTAGCTCCCACGTCGTCGCTCAATCGCCTGCCTGCCTGTGGCTGTGTTGAATTCAGGATGGATGAGTGAAGGACGTTGGCATGATTAGTTGTAGTGTACTTGGTCCAAGTCAACAATGTGCAAGTATGCAGGCTTCCAATTTTCCATTGCGCAGCGCTCGCAAAACTTGGCAAGAAACTGTCGATCGCAGGCAATAGGCTGCATCACTCGGATTGATTCGATTGGGTGAGCTTGAAGATTCGAATTGTGCAGCAACGGGGGCTGGGAGGGAGAGTTTTGCCAGGAGAAGATGATATACGAGGGAGGGGCAAGGCCGAGAGCGGCGCAAGGTTTCTTGAGACTTTGGCAAGTGGGCCCCCCCCCCCTTGGTTGTGTGCTAATTATACGAAAGTGAACAAGCTCAAGAGTCAAGAGTTCAGGGCCCAAAATACAACATTGAAAAGCCAGCAGAGCATGTCGCCCGGTAACCCATGGACGTCAAATTATCATTCCAGCATGACGACTTAATCTTAGCATCTTAAGGGGTGCCTCCTTGAATGCAAAATGCTCACAGACCCGTATTGATCGTATGACAGGGCAAAGTTTCCCTCGATGGGTCTATCCTGTCAGCATCTGATATGCTTCCCGAGGCCTGAAAGGCAGTTAGATGATTCTAGAAGACGGCCCTCGGAGTTTGGCATGGAGCGTGGACAATCTGCGATAATAAGCAGAAGAGGGGGTTGAGCTGAAAACAGAATTGGGCTTTGGCGAAAGTCGAACAATCGAGGATTTTGGTCCACATGCGCTCATGAACGCTTCGAGGAGCACATCCGCTATCAAGCATGGACCACAAGAGGGAGACAGACTGCATCTATATTAGGCTAACTAGTGCATAGCTGCATCAAATAAGCAGTGACTAAGACCGTGGCGTTAGAGATAGTTTACTGTCGCAGTGTATGTAATGTCTGAAAATCGACAAAGGGCTGAACCTTTCGAAGAGACCAAGTGATCAAATATTGCCACAACCACCCTCCGCACCCAGCTCCTCCTTGACCAGCCACTGGACGGCCTGCTAGACGTCCGCCTTGATCGTAGTGGGCAAGAACTCGGGCATTCCGCCAGACTTGTAAACTCCCGACTCTACCAACACGCTTCGCCACTCAGGATGATCGCCCTCGGCCTCGTTGGCCCGCAGGGCGCCCTGGATGTCGCTTCCTGGATTGTCGCCCACCATGTAGACTCTTCGCACTCCGCTCGTCACATGGGGATGGATCTTGGCATGCCGTTTCTCGATGGCCGCCTCGGCGTATCTGTAGGTTGTTGCTGTCGGTTTGCCGCAGGTCCAGGCCTGCAAGGGGGCCCGGCCCTGAGTGAGGCCTGACCAGATCCCCTCCAGAGCCGCTCGGAAGGCCCCTTGCGCGAGCCGTGGCTGATCGTGTGGAGTGGCCCACTCCAGGTCGGGGTTGCAGAAGTACAGGGCAGGCTGTCCGTCCTGCTGATACCCAAAGTTGTCAAGGGTGGGATCGCCATTCTTGCTGGACCGAGTCTGTATGCGGCCGCCGTCGGAAAGAAGCAGGTCCGAGCACAACTGAAGGTCGAGGCACCAGTCGCGTGGTGACGAGAAGACGAAGATCGCCGCGATCTTTGGGTCCTTTGCAAACTCCTCGTTGAGGTTGCCAAATTTCTGGTGGTACTCCCGGGTGAGCTCAGGGAACGGATGGATGCTGGGGTAGTGTTTGACAAGATCGCTGTCGGTCAAGATTCTGGTCTTCGGAAAACCAGCCTCGGCCAACTCTCTGATCTGCCTGCCGCTTCCTCCAAGAGCCAGGATGAATTGGTCCTGGTACCGCTGAACGAATTGCTTGAACGGCGTGTGAGACTGGATGAACTGTTCCTCTTGAATGGGAACGCCGACCCTCGAGGACACCAGCTTCGCATGAGCGAGCTCACTAAGGCCACCCTGCGGTCATTGTCAGTAGATTATTTCCATAAGGGGTAATCTTCAGCATGTCTCAGAAGTAGTCTTGTGAGCAACTTGCTCTGGAGAGTTCAAAGTAGGATTGAAACCTGCTGAAAACGGGATGAAAGAACGGAGATTGGCACCTACTCCATTGGTCAACATGATGTATGGGATGGAAAGTGAATCCAGCAGCTCAAGCGCTTGTCGAGCATGTGCGAGGGTCTCTTTGCCGCGGACCAGGACACCGTCAATGTCGAATGCGACGGCGAAGGCTGGGCTGGAACCAGTGGGTTGACATGGTGCAATGGTTGTGTCGCTGAGAGCAAGCGAACCCAGAGGCAAAGCTGTGGGCGCGATGTTCTCTTTGTTCTCGATGAACATGGTCGTGACTCGAAACCCTCAGTGTGCTCTTGTTCTCGGTTGGGGACGTCTGTTCCACTGGGTTGTACCATTAGTACTGACAGAGAATCCATGACTGTTTACTTTGGGACTGGATGGTGGCGAGGTTTCTTCTTACCAAGGAAATGCTTTGGTTTTGTCCTGTATATGAGTGTGGACAAAGAAGGAAGAGTACACTTGCCAGTGAATTGTTGATTCCAAGGTTGTTGACGGGAGGAAGTCAAGGCCCACCAGTGAATCAAGATGGCGAGTCACATTCACCAAGGTCCGTGGCTTAAACAGACGGAGCGATTGTGAAATATCCGTGCGCCTTCCAAATACTTGAAGACGGAAAGAGGTAGTAAAAAGCGGGATGAAAGAAAACCTGCTTCCGCCTTCACAGGGCATGTGTACATCTAGGTAGGACGCATGCAAGGAAAGCATCTTCTAGATACCTCAGGAGCCACCTCCCTCTTGTATTTTACTGGGAAATATCCCGCTTGTGACATATATGCAGCATCGTGACGTATTAACAATCACTTTTTCAGGCTTTGAGGTTCTTTTGTGGAATGTTTCTCGCCTGGCACGTCCTTTTCCTGTCACGCCTCGTTCCAACGCCCACACAGGGGGAGGTACTATAGAGGGGGAGCAGTACTTTAAAGAGCTGAAAAATGTATCAGAGATTTTTTATATGCATCAGCATAACATGTTACATATTTGGTCTGGGTGCAATGCTATACTGATCTGTATTTCAATTTGGTGGGAGTAGTTTACGAGTTGTGAATGCTTAGGGACTATCGTGGTCAACGCGAGGCTTCACTACTTTCATGGTTGTCTGGCCAATCAGCGCCATCTGTGTTGACCCACCCAGGGCCATCAGTGGGGTGTGATCCCTGTCCACGAGCTGGCTCCTTATGTCAGCAAGCCAACGTCACCAACAGCACCAACTTGTCACCAAAGCAACTGTCTTCAACCAGCCTTGCTTTCTGAGACCAGGACCCACAGCGTCCTGAAGTTGTCATATCGCGAATTTGTTGCACCCTCATTCGTCTCAGAAGCATCATGGTGTGCTCCAAGTGCCAAAAGCTGACCAAGGGAACGACTCTTGCCACGCCCGGGGTGAAGAAGAAGAGTGAGATGTACCTTGGGTCTCCAGCAGCCTCATCATCAAAGACTCCAACGCAAGGCCAGGCCGGAGTTGGTAAGGTATGTATACTGACATGCTGGTGGCTGGCGATCAGAGGGACTGACAAGAGCTACCAGAGCAAGCTGTTGTCGAAAAGTGCCAAGAACCCTTATGCCCAATACTCCAGGTGAGTGACCCCACAGCGGGGGGCGATCTGGTCGCCCCTGCACTGCAATACTAACCAGCCTCATAGCTCTTGCACAAAATGCAAGACGAAGATATCACAAGGGCACAGCTACTGCAACAAATGTGCATATCAGGCAGACTGTAAGTGACGTCAGGCCAGCAGGCACCTGGGAGGAAGGCAAGCTGACGGTCGGCGCAGTATGCGCGATGTGCGGCAAGCCAAACAAAAAGGCGTCAGGAACCGCTCCGAAGATCTCGGGCCAGAAATTCTCCCTCAAATAACCAGTCGACACGTGGAACATGGGGTCAGTCTGGGGGCGGGGTGACTCGTGGAAGATGGTACAGTATGGCGAAGCGGTCGCAGTCGCTGGGTCGCAGACAGGCTTGACGTCGAAACTCACCAGGCCAGGAACCACCCGACCCGTACAAGGAGGTTGATATGGCTTGCAAAAGGCTGCCGAGAGCCGGCAGAACCCGCGGGGAGAAGGCCAAACGAGGCCGGTCAAGGAAGACCGCAGGGGTGCAGGGTTGAACCAGTCTGCCGTCGTCTTGCCTAACAACAAATCCAACTCTTTTCGAGGAGCAGCAGAATTTGGTGAATCGAGGCGCAAAGGGTGGACGGCAGAGACAGACTCTAAAGGAGGGTCGAGTTCCGTGGGCGGGCGATTGACATCATGCCAGGCCTCGGGTCAGGGCATCCATGGACCATCTCGAGGCTCGAACAAATCAACCGCGTCCACGCACCCAAGAAGGATTTGAGAAAACAGGTCACGGATGTCTGGATAAGACTGTCCTGAGTATGCGGGAGGACTGCCTGAGTGGCCAATACAACTCCGTACACAGCTCTATACGTCCATTCCTTTCAACGCCGACAGTAACAAACGGTGCCGGGCTTCCTCCGACTTGAGAACTACGTCCTCCTCGTGATCCTATGAAACAATTGGGCAGCCATCAGTGGAAAGGAGAAGCAAAGTTGAAAAAAATGTTCTTACCTAGAATACCGCTCTTTCTTTTACAAGGCTGTCCACCAAGGCCTGCGGGCTGGCACGGACGGAGTTTCCGTTGGCATCCATGACATCTAGAAGGGCGCCGCCCCGGGCCTTGTGTTGATTCTCTCCCTACCTGGAGGAGGGTCTTTGCGAGAGAGGGGCCGCAGTTTTATCGCATATAACAGCGATGCTATCTACGATGTCACGAATCACGAGCTCGTTCGCATCCGCCGCGCACTGTGTCTTGTCATCACTGTCCATTGTGGCGAGCGCGTTGCTGAATAGCCTGGCTCCTGCTCCAGTATTGAAAGGCAAAGTCCCGGCGCGGCAGTGACTAGATGTACCAAGCATTACTCACGTAATCGGATGATGAGGTTTGACGTCTGAATGAGGTCTTTAGAAAGAAGACGTATATCTTGTTCAAAGGCTTCCATTTGACTCGTCCCTATCTAGATGTAAGGAGGAGCAGTTCGAGCTCATATGGATGCCTTGACTGATCCGTTTAGCAGGTCCTTGACGAAATTCGCAATGTGTCCATTGACCTCCTCCGCATAAGGCTCCCACAGTGCCCAGTGCGTACCGTCGACATCAGCCCTCCTCAGACTGTCGAAGTGGACTTCCATGCCCAGCGTCAAAGTCGGCGGCAGAGCACTGTCCTGCTTCGCGGCGACCATCAAAGACGGGGGCTGGACCTTCGGCGGCTTCCCGCCCTTCAGCAGCGCCAGCTCGTCCTCAAAGTTGTGCCTGCGCGTGCGGTACCAGTTCAGCGGCCCCCTGACGCCGTTCCTCGAGTACTGCTGCACGTAGTACTCCACCTCCTCGCCGCTCAGCACGGGGCTGTCGCCCATCTTGTCGATGTTCTCAAAGTACACGCCCCGCTCGGTGGAGAAGACGTGCTCCCCGTCCGGCCCCTGCGCCATGTACATGCCCTTGAGCCAGCCCCGGATCTTGGCCGGGTCGCTGCCGATCTCGCGCTCCACGTCCGGCCCCGCCAGCTGCGCCTGGTACGCAAAGTTGGGCAGCCGCTCGATCATGGCCGGGAAGTCGAGGAAGACGGGCGAGGGCGCCACGTACGGCGTGCAGATGCTGAAGACGCCCCTGAGCATCTCGGGGCGCCACAGCGCGAACCGCCAGACCAGCATGCCGCCCCAGTCGTGGCCGCCGAGGATGATCTGCTCCCCCGGGCGGCAGATCTGCCCCACGAGCTCCGCGAGGTCGTCGATGACGGACTTGAGGCTGTACAGCGCCAGGTCCTGGGGCGCATCGGTCCCGCCGTAGCCGAGACAGTCGGGGACGAGGACCTGCAGGCCGAGCCCGAGCAGGAGGGGGACCTGGTAGCGCCATCCGAAGGAGAGATCGGGCCAGCCGTGGACGAGCAGGACGGTTCCCTTGATGGCGCCGGAGGGCTTGCCGTGGAGATAGTGATACGTCTTTCCTCGAAGGACAGCCGTGGCCGATTGGACACGGGGGTCGTTGGGCTTGAGCTTGTCGACGGGCATGATGGTTGTGGATCGTGGGGATGAGGCACGCTGGTGTGAACAAAGAAAAGCGCCAACAGTCGTCCAGCTTTGGAGGGACTGGTGCGCAACTTATAGATGGCGCCCACCCACCCAATCGGCAGGCCGAGGTCTTCGAGTCGGACCACGGTGGATCTGTTGCGTATTAACCGACTCAGAGGCGCTGGACGTCAGTGCCGTCCCTAGTACTTGGAGGTGCCAAGAGTCTCTGACAAAACCTTGATGGAACCCTACGCTCGGGACAGCGAGCTTCCTCTGTGTCGGGTTGCTTGGATGCAACTCTACTTTACTGTAAGTGTAACTTCGCCTCCGATTCAGTGCGCCGACGTTGTAGTTGTCTCGATGTTTGGAAATTTTGGACTTTTCAAAGAAACGAATGAAAGGGTTGCACTTGAAGTTGACTTGCCGCCCTTCAGCAGATGTGATCAAAATGATACCACTTGCAGGTACGAAGAGAAATGGCGTGAGGTTGGCCGAGGCATTTCTTCGCAGCGGAGTCACTGAGCAGGCAGTGCTACAACAGCCTCGGTTGACGCTAAGAAACCCATTCCCTGTCATTCACTCAGGGGCCTCCACTTTGGCACAGGGGGAGGGGGGTGTGTGAAGGGCCCTTCTGCAGGACGGACTTCACCAAAGTTCCGTACTGTGAACAATGTTGAATTAGTACTCTCGCTGCCCGTCGATTCAAATCTAGTTGTGTGCTTTACAAAAAAGCCTAGGTAGGTAGACATTAGAAAAAGAGCTAACCAGGTACTTGGGCATCTAAGACTTTAGAATTTATGAGGCATCAAGATCGACAATGTGACACTGTAAGTACCTGGGTATTGATGAATTTGGAGGACTACCTATGTATGCAGGCACCTCCTCAAGTGGGTACACACCTCCATACTCCTCTCTGCCTCAAGTCCGACCGACAGGTTCCAGTTTCGCTCGAGTTGGCGGACAGCATCATCAAGGGGCAACGGGAGTGCCATCGTTTTGTAGCCATCTGGGATTTCGTAATCACGACAGTTGACCCAGACTGCGATGGCCACATCGCGCTCCTCGGCGACGTGGCGGCTCATAGCTAGGTCCGTAAGGAAGCCAAGTCGGATCAGGAACCGGCCGAGTCTGGCCTTCATGGTGATTGTGGCAGAGTCTCAGAAGGTCGGCCGTATAAGCCTATCGCCTCGGAGAAATCTAAAGACGAGTAGATTCTGTAGCCGCTTCTCATATGTATATGACGGATCCTCATAAACCAGAGAACCATCGACGCCTGAGCAGTCAGTAGTGATCGCTTTGCTGGCTGCGGCCTGCAAACCTTGTCTAAGGACGCTTTGAGTTGGTGTCTCGTTACCATCATGGGGATTGTCCGCTCACAGGCCTCTCTCAAATACTCGTCTCTCGGCAGTGTGTCCCCAGCACGTTTTCTCAAACCTTTCGCACACCATCTCCGGCACAAGAGCGAGCTTGCTTAATAACTTCGACGACACAGAAGCATTGTAAGTATCGGCTACGGAGGTCTGGGCATCAACCGGGCAGGAGAATAGCCCAGGCGAAATCCAGAGAACTTATATCTCCTGGGCGTACATTAGTTCTTGGGCAAACGTCATGTCTACCTTGATAAAATACACAGCATATTAAGAGCCTGTTTCTTTGCCCGGCAGGAGGGCACGGCACAGCAAGATTTAACCCCTGCTGCCGGACCTCATGCCGTGCTAAACCTGCCGTACGGCAGATTTAGCTATAGAGAGTTTTGCCGTGCATTTTTGCCAAGCTGCGTTCCTTAAGCAGTCTAGCAGCAAATGCCAGTTTTTTCAGTCTTATAACTAATTTTATTCTTTTCTTAGTGTTGCAGTTTTGCTAAATATACAACCCTGCCATTTTTATATACTATTATTATCATTATAGCAAATAATATAACCCTTTTTAATCTAAAGCTTTATAGCTTAGAGAATAAAAATAATAATAATATTTCTTTGCCCTTAATTAGCTAGTTGATTATTAACAGCTAAGCGTTACTTTTTTCTTTATTATCTATGCTTATGCTTAAATATGCCCTATGCAAAATAAATATGCCAAAGCCTAAGTCAAAAGCTATCATTTAGTCCCAAAAAAACAACCTTTTATTCCTTAGTTTGCTAGCTACACAAGTTAAAAAGGATAACTAGCTAATAAGTATCTTTAAAGCTATAGCCTAGGCAACTATAAAGCAGCTGTTTAACAAGCAGTTATTTTTGCAGTAAAAGCAACTATATAAAAATTTTACTAAAAATAAGCTATGCTAATGTTATAACCTACAACGGATGGGATAAATCAGCATGCAAAAAAGGTTATAAGAAAAGGAACCTCTGCTGCTACAATTCCTATACTTTGCTTATATAAACAAACCACTTATTCCATTAAACTAAAATAAGTCAGCAGCAGTTATATAATCTCTAGATTATTAAGATTATAAGTAACTTAGCAATAATCTAAGTAGGCTGGATTATTAGATTATTAGGATTATGGCTATAAGCTAGATAAGCTAAATAATCTAAGACTAAAGAGCTAAATATATCTTTAGATATATTTTCTACTATTAAATAAACTTAATAAATAGCTCTTTAATTGTTAATCTAAATATTTACCCCTAAGTAGCTTTATTGCTAGTAATTATTCGCTAGATACAGAATAATAGTGTCTTTATACTACGATTGGTATATTTTTCCACTATTTTTGCTAACATAAACCCTTTAGCACTTTAGAAACCCATAAAACCTAACAGTGATTATTACATTTTAACGACTCTTATCTAGAACGGCTCAGTGTACACCAACTAAACAATACAAAAACACAATAGCTCCTTAAACTCTTACTTTATTTAATATTAGAAACAATAGCAACCTTACTACGGCTTAGATAATTAAGCAGGTTAGCTACCTTAGTTAAAAAATTACCCGCCTTTAGGCCATTTAAAAAAGCAAATCTTATAAGATGAATAAACCAAAACCCTACGACAACACCAAAGAAACCCTTCAAAGCTTTCTTACTTATAATTGCGCTTACTTTAAGCACAACACTAACTAATTTACTAGAAACAAAGAAAAAATCCTTTTCTTTAGCACTCGCTTTAAAAAAAACGCTGTTAAATGGTTTAAACTAACTCTAAGAAACTATCTAGAGAATAATAATTAAGATTGGGACGATATAATTATAAAAGCTTTTAATAGCTATAAGAACTATAAGAAACTTCTTAGGGAAACTTTTGGTAACCCTAATGAAAAACGCACCATAGAACAACAATTCTATAAGCTACGACAAACTAAGTTAGCCTTAGAATACGCTACTAGTTTCCATTAAGTTTCAGCACATCTAGGATAAAAAGACGAGCCAATAATGTTCTAATTTTACAAAAGACTAAAGGACAAAGTTAAAAACGAGTTATTTAAATAGGATTAACTTGAAAGATTTGCTTAATATGTTGCTATAGCTGTATAAATCAACAATTATTTATACAAACAATGATAAAAATGCAATAAAAAAGGCAACAGCGCACTATGGAAATTTTGCCCACAAGCTAACACTAGCAAGCGTTACTAACCACAATAATAATCTAACAATAACATAGCTATCAGCAGAATAATATACTTAGGCCTTATAAAATTAAAAGCTGCCAATAAAAAGCTACTAAGCAAATGCTTTAACTACGGCAAAAAAAAACATTTTACACAAAAATGCCGCCAACTAAAAAAGCTATAGAAACTTATCCCTAGAGGACAGCGATAACTCAATATACTTGAAAAAGTGCACTTTACCAACAATATACACTTTTATACCAAAACATAACAATTTAAAAAATCACTTAAACCAAAATAACGTTCTTAAAACCTATCTCTTTTAGAACAAATGACAGACTCTATTAACTACAAAACCCTTTACTAGGCTTTTTATTATAATAACAGCTGCATATCACACTTTTTAGCAAAAGAATCTGCAAAATAGTTTCTCTAGAAGCCTAGAAAGTTATGATAATTAGCTATAAGAAGACGCAAATTACTCTATAATACTGTTATTTAAAACAGCGACTTAGATTATTTTTTAAACCCACTTAACTATACTTTTAAAGAAATAGATAATAACTCTAATAACCCAATACTCTTATATACAACTAAATAACAAGAGGAAAGTGAGACCATTATGCAATAGCTTATAGAATAAAACTATTAATTAAATGACTTATTAGAACCTGCTATACCAGACTAAGGATGCATTATAAAAGGCACTAAGGTTAAATACTTTGTATACAAAATCAGCCTATAAGAACTCTTTACCTATATACCTCTGCAAAAGGCAATAGCAACAAAATATAAAGACTTATAAATTAGCCCTTTTTATAAAAACTACTATAAACTTAAATAGATTTTTTATGTATACCACAGCTATAAAATATATTTTACCAACAAAGCTAAATATAAATGGTTTCTAGCATAAAAATTCAACTAAATCATTTAAGCAGTCAAAAAATCACAGCTATAATTTTGCAAAATTCTTAACAAACAACACTATAATGCATACGTTGGCTTACCCAAAGATTGCCTAAAAGCATATATTAATAGGAAGATTATATAGGAGCAATATACTATTATTAGCTATGTAATTTATATAAAATAAAAGACTTGCAATTAGCACTAATAAAAAAGCAGTCAGCTTTTATAGGATTTGCTAAAACATATTAGCAAATAGCACTTAAAAGAATAAGATTGCTTATAAGGGACAATAGATGATTAGAACCCTTATAGTTTCTGTGTATAACAAATAATGCTAATTATGCATATATTATCTTTAGAGCAAAGATTAACGGAAGAAACTATAGCGTATTATTGGATAGTGGCGCTTAGGGAAACTTTATATCCCTAGATATTATTAATAGAGACTAAATTATATAGAAATAAAAGGAAGAACTTTATTAACTTAGCACTATAGAAGGATAGGCAGTGACCTATAAATAAGGTGTAATTAATATAGAGACTGATTATCTTTTAATTTTAATTTAAAAATGAGTTATAACTGTATCTTTTAACATTATAGATATAGCACAATACAAGCTAATCTTAGAACTTTTTTAGCTAAAAGCTGAGAATTCTTAAATTAATTAGACTATTGGCCAGATTTCTTAGGAACAAGCTGTATCTAAAAGATTAGTTGCAATTAAAGGCAAAAGAAGAAATTTAATTACTAAGTATAACTTAAAAAATAAATACTTAAATAAATTTGATAATACCTTTATAGAAGGATGAGCTAGGGAGCTTAGATAGATAGGAAAGAATCTAGTGAATGATGGGCACAATAAGGTCTTAAGCCATCGATAAATTAAGAATACAAAGAAATAAAAACTAATTAAAAAAATATAAACCTCCTTAGAGCAGCAATAAGTTAATGATAAAAAAAACGACTCTTTACAGCAATAAAATTGCAGCCTGCAACGAATCAAAGAATCAAAACTAGGAAAAAGCAGAATAAGCTATAACGCTATAAACATAGCACCAAAACCTAAATATAAACAACACAACGCTTAATGATACATTTTATATTTTACCTATAGCAAAGCAACAAATATGGACATTAGACTACTTAGCATATTAATAAAATATTATAGCTTTTAGAAAGTATTTAAAGAAATACTTAATAACGATATAGAAATCTCCAAATATAGTTAATGGGATTACAAAATACCCCTTAAAGAAGAGACGACGCCGAAATTTCACAAGATTTATGGATTTAACAAAAAACAACTTAAGGCACTTAGAGACTACCTCGATAAAAATCTATTAAAAGGTTACATTTAACTATTACACTCGCTAGCAGAATACCTAATCTTATTTATATCTAAAAAAAACGGTAAACTTAGATTATATATAAATTATAAATAGCTTAACGACATTACCATTAAGAATCAATACCCTCTACCCTTTATTAAGGAACTTAGAGACTAACTTTAAACTGCATAATGGTTTATAGCACTTAACTTTAAAGAAGTATATAACCTTATTTAAATAAAGAAAAGAGAAGAATGGAAGACGGCCTTTAGAACCTAATACAGACATTTCAAGTACCTTGT
This sequence comes from Dendrostoma leiphaemia, assembly GCA_026120015.1. Taxonomy (NCBI): domain Eukaryota; kingdom Fungi; phylum Ascomycota; class Sordariomycetes; order Diaporthales; family Erythrogloeaceae; genus Dendrostoma; species Dendrostoma leiphaemia. Next base: position 8,385 of record JALRMF010000121.1, on the reverse strand, counting down.
CATGCCTTTTAAACTTACTAATGCACTAGCATCTTTCTAAGAGATAATTAACCACGTTTTATGAGAACATTTAAATATCTTTGTCATCGCATACCTTAACAATATCTTAATCTACTCTTAAACTATAGAAAAACATATTTAATACATTAAATAAATACTTTAAAAACTTTAGAACGCTAACCTTTTTATAGAACTAGAAAAGAGTTACTTTTATATATAAAAAATCGATTACCTTAGATATACTATTAAACTAAGAGCAATATAAATGCAGAAAAACAAAGTAGAAGCTATATGCAACTAGCCTATATTAAAGAATATTAAAAACGTTAGGGCATTTTTTGAATACGTTAATTTCTACTAATAGTTTATTAAAAACTATAGCAGCATAGTTAAACCAATAACAAACCTTACTAAAAAGAACCAATCTTTCTTATAAAAAAAAAAAGCAAAAAAAGCGTTTACCAAAGTTAAAGAACTTATTATAGCTAAATTAATCTTATAAAAAGCTAACCTAACAAAGTCTTTTAAGATTAAAACTAATGCCTTAAATTATGCGCTTAGCAGATAGTTAAGATAGCGAGATAAATAAAAACGCCTTAAACTTATTAGCAACTTTTTATATAAGCTTAATAAACCAAAACTCAATTACCTAATTTATAACAAAGAATTTATAGCAATTATTAAAGCATTTAAAAAATGGCAATATTACTTTATTAGCGCAAAACACCCTATCACTATCTATATAGATTATAAAAATCTTATATAATTTATTATAATTAAAGTCTTAAACAAACAACAAATTAGATAGGCAGAATTCCTCTCTTAGTTTAATCTTAAGATTATCTATCAAAAAAGAAAAGATAATAAATAAGCAAACGCTTTTAACTGACGATTAAATCACTAAAAAGACAGCTAGCTAAAAGGATAAACCTTCTTTAACATTAATGAATTAGGCAACTTGATACACCAAGCTAGACAACTTAATATCGCCCACTAAGTTAAACCCAAATAAATGAAACTAGACTAAGCCAGCAAGCAAGAACAAAACAAATATATTAGAAAGACATACGCAGCCCTAGTATACAGATACTAAAGAGTCACTGCTACATATCATAGAATTAAGCGGACATAAAACCCGCTAAGACTTTAAAAGCAAATCAAAAACATTCTTAGGAACTGCAATAAGTGCAAAATCAATAAGCTAGAACAATACAAGCCTTATAGATTGCTAAAACCTTTACCAATACCTAGCGCTGCTTGGGAATCCATTAGCCTAAACTTTATTATTAAGCTACTATATTTATAAAAACCCTTAACTAAGATTATTTTTAACAGCATTTTAATAATAATTTGCAAACTAATAAAGTACGCTTACTTTATCCCTTATAAAAAATCTAATACTGCAGAAAATCTTGCTTATATCTTTTTTAAAACAATCTTAAGCAACCACAAAATGCTAAAAGAAATTATTAGCAATAAAGATAAGCTTTTTACCTTAAACTTTTAAAAGTCTCTTATAAAACAACTTAGCAGCAAGCATAGGCTTAGCATAGTCTACCACTTAGAAACAAATAGATAAATAAAATAAATTAACTAGATCTTAGAATAATACCTTTGATTTTACCTTAACTACTAGCAAAATAACTAGGTTAAACTACTACTATTAGCATAATTTGCATATAATAATATATGTATATCTATAATAAAATAATCCCTTTTTTATGCTAACTATAAATTTAAACCTAAGGCATATTACAAACAGATTGATAAAAAAGAAACACTAACAGCAAATAAGAAAACAAGAGACATTAAGAATATTTAGCACGCTATTTAGCAATAGCTTTCCTTTATATAAGAATAAATAACCAAGTATGCCAACTAGAAAAGAATTAAGAGACTAATCCTTAAAAAGGGAAATAAAGTTTACTTTCTTTGCAAAAATCTTAAAACACAATACTTTAGTGATAAACTTGATTATAGAAAGATTAAACCTTTTAAAATTCTACAGAAACTTTCAAATATCAATTATAAACTCTTATTACTAAACACTATGCGCTTATATATATATATGTTTTTTATATTGCATTATTAAAACTAGCACTATAGAACGCCCAACTTAAAACATAAATTAAAGCAAACGATAAGTATAATATAAAAAAATATAAAATTAAATAAATCTTTGACTTTTAAATATAAGATGAAACATAGAAATACCTTATTAAGTAGAAAAATTACAATCACGCAGAAAACACATAGGAACTAATCGAAAACCTGGAAAACTGCCAGCAACTGCTCGACCAATATTACCAAACAACTAGTCAAAATCTCAATAAGTCAGAAACTCAACCAGTCAACGGATAAACCAGTCAGACACCTAGACCAGTCAAGCGACCCTACCAGTCAAAAGACTTCAGTACCAGTCGCTAGAAAACGAAACCAGTTAGAAAAGAATCTATACTAGTTAACATATTCGATTACCAGTCAAAACCAACGACTAGTCTGCTAATAAAACTAGTCAGATAACGCTACTAGTTAAAATCTATTACTAGTACTATTAAAAACACTAATAGGCTCTTTAAAACCTAGGAACGCCAAAGTACTTAGATCGGCACTCTTAAACATTGCACCTTAATCAACTACCCTAAAGGCACCTAAATCTTAGGCCTCTTAAATAGCCTTTAACTTCGTTATAACTTTGCTATTTACTATAAACGCAGCTTTTAAACGCTTAGCCTTTTTTATAGCATTAAGAAATTTAAAACTATAATAAATTATTTTATAGCTCTTAGAAACCACCTATTTCTTTTAAGCATAAAGTTAAGCTAAACGAGCTAGCTTCTCTAATAAAGCTCTTTACAACTTTTTAAAATTGCGCTAAATTTAAAAAAGGCTCTCCTCTGCAGCTTTCTCCTCTTATTCAATGCAACGCTTTTCTGCAATTAGTTATTTAACTTAAACAATTAGCATAAAAACTAGCATTAAAGAAATGTAAACCTACCTAAAAATAAAGAAATGCTAAAATTATTGCAAAATTAGCTATAACAAACGCAAGCAAAACAATAAAATCTATCTTGCATTATTTTATACAATCAACTATACAATAAATAAAAAAAATAAAGCATAACATTAATACTAAAAGCCTTAATAAACAACGCAAAAGCTAAAGCTTATTCTCTCTTCTTAAAAAGTAGTTTTTTAACTTTGCTAAATATAACAAATTAAAAAAGCATAAACACATATACAAACAATATGCTAGAAAACTTATAAAAGATTTTTAAAAACAAAGATTATAAAGAGAGAGATAATGTTATAACCTATAACAAATAGGATAAATTAGCATGCAAAAAAAGTCGCAGGAAAAAAAACCTCCGCCGCTGCAATTCCTATACTCTGCTTATATAAATAAACTACTCATTCCATTAAACTAAAATAAGTTAGCAGCAGTTACATAATCTTTGGATTATTAAGATTATAGGTAACTTAGCAATAATCTAAGTAGGCTGGATTATTAGATTATTAAAATTACAGCTATAAGCTAGATAAGCTAAATAATCTAAGACTAAAAAGCTAAATATATCTTTAGACACATTTTCTACTATTAGATAAACTTAGTAGATAGCTCTTTAATCGTTAATCTAAGTACTTACCCCCAAGTAGCTTTATTGCTAGTAATCATTCGCTAGATATAGAATAATAGTGTCTTTGTACTATAATCAGTATACTCTTCTACCGTCTCTGCTAACATAAACCCTTTGGCACTCTAGGAACCTATAGGACCCAGCAGTAATCATTACATATTGCCTTAATAACCTTAAATATATATAGCAAGCTAGTAAGCAAATTTATAAAGCTAGCAAAGAAAGATTTAATTCTATAATTAACAAATACATTAATAATAAAAAATAGCTTTATAAGCTTTGCAAAATATGTCTTTTTTTATAATCTCTTAAGATAGTTAGCTAACTATATCTTTAAATATTTAAAGGCGCTAATTACTTTAAAATAAAACTATATACTACTAAAATACATATTAAAATAAGCTTAGTCTTTAAGGTTAAAAAAAAGGTCTAAGATTGTGGCAATTTTGCGATAAGCATTAGTAACCTTAACAATATTATACTTAAAAAGGCGCCTGCCTCTAAGCAGCGCAAGGCAAATGCATAGTTTAATATATTAAAGAGTATAGAATCTATTACAGCAGCGTTAGTTAAAGTTAAAGATTGCAAAAGCAAGTAGGTAACCAAAGCAACAACCCTCTTTAAAAAAAATAAGCATATAAACTCTTGCATTATAAAGCAATAAGTATACTAAGAAGGTTTTATACTAATAGGCATCTTGCGCAATAATTCTGCCTAGCTAGCGATAAAAAAATAAAGGTATTGATTATAAAATTAAACAAAGCAGTTGTATTTAATAACAATAAGGAAGATTATAGGCTGTTTAAGAGTGTTGAAAGTATTGCAAATAACGAGAGTACTGTAAGTAAGATTGATTTTTAATAAATATTAAAGTAGCTAATTATATTAGCACTTTGCTTAAACTTTCCCCTATACTATTTCTGTTAGACACAAAGATCACCAGGCAAGACGACTACACTGGTTGTAGAGGGAGGAAGGATTAATTGCTTAGGTATAGCTGTTATATTAAACTAAATCTTAAAGGGGAAAGAGGAAAGTGCTAATCTCTGTACGGCCTTGCTAAGGGGTTTTTATAAGGCCCTAGCAAACTTTAACCCTGCACTTTATAACTAAGTTTCTTTAGCTTTGGTTGTAATAATTGTTTCTTTACTAGTGGCAGTTGCCCTTAAACGCTTTTTTTGCAATCTTTAAGTTAAAATAAATAAGAATGGTAATAATAGTAATAGTAGTTAGTAATAGGGCTAATGGCCTTTTTTACAGCTGTTTATCTAGTTATTTTTTACTTAATTTGTTGCTTAGGTTTTAACCTTTTTTTGCAACCTTAGTTGCTTTTTTAATCTTTTAAGTCTATTTAACCTTATACTTTTTTACTTAAATTTTTTAATAGCCTATTGCTTAAAGGTATATAATAGCTTGCTTATGTAGCAAAATTACTTTATTGTCTCTTTTTTTATAATAGCAATAGCTGCAATTAATAAGCAGTAGCTAGCGAGGTAGATAGCTTAAGCTTTTTATAGTTTAGGTATAAAATTATATACTTAGCCTATTTATTAACTTATAACCTTAACCTTTTTTTTTTATATAATAACTTTAAATTGCTTATTGCCTTTAATTATTAGTTTATTTTATTATACAACGCTTAGTTTTTTTTTTTACTTTTAATTTTTAATTATTAATTGCTAGCTATTATTATATTTTACTATGCATTTAAGCCTGCATTTAACCTTTTTTAAGTTTTAATTAATAAGGAGAGTAAGTATTATTACTTTTTTTTTCTTTGTTTAGCCTTAGTTTTAATTTTATATAATTTATTAGTTTGTTTAGCGCTCTAAAGTGCGCTAATTTTTTAACTAGCAGCGGCAAAAGTTATTTAAAAATAGCTTTGCTTAGTTTTTTAAGAGCCTTGCTTTTAATAAGTAAAATATATTTTATTTTTACTATTATTTTTATCCTTATTCCCTTTATATAGTTAACTATATAAATAATATTGTATCTGTGTATATTAATAAGATTTTAGCTGCCTGCGAGCGTAATTTAAAGAGCGTCCTTTTTGTTAAAATGCCTAGGCCTAATAATAATATTATTAATGCTTTATAAGGTAGTAATGCTTATGTTACAACCAAGGCCAAAGAGGTCTGGTTGTGAAGTGCAGGGCTAGGGTTTGCCGAGGCCTTATAAAAACCCTTTGGCAAGGCCGTATAGGAGCTGGCACTTTCTCTTTCTTCTTTAAGATTTAGTTTTATATAGCAGCTATACCTAAGCAATTAATTCTTCTTTCTTTTATAATTAGTATAGTTATTTTGCCTAGTAATCCTTTGTATTTAATAGTTTTAAATCTTTTTTTATTACTATCTAAAATGCCTTTATAAATAAAACAAGGCACTAATACCTTTAATGGAGAAGAGTTCTCGCATTAGGCTATCTAACAATAAATGCTCTGAGAAAAGTTATTTAACTTAAATAATATATGCCTAAGGCAATAGCTTAAGAAGATATTTAACAAACCTTTATCTAATAAATTTGCTACCTTTAAGCAGATAATTTAAGCTTTGCTTAATAATAAAAATAAGAGTTTAGCAAAGAACCTAAACTTTATTATTAAAAAACTCTCTGCCAATTGCATCGCAAGCTAATATTAAACTTAAAGGTTTAAGGTTTTAATAGCTTAAAAGGCAGCACTAAGAAAGCTGGGTAATTTAACTAATAAAGCTATTCATGCTTACGATACTTTTAAGCCAACTATCTAATGCTAATAAAATGCTTATTATTAAAGCAAAGCCTAAGGAAACAAAGAGCTTTGCAGCTAATATAAGTTTAACTAAAATAAGCTATAAAAATACTCTTTTAAATTTTAAAAGAACTATAATAATTAAAGACTTGCAGTATTTAAGTAAATTAATAAACTTAAACAATATAAAGCCTAAATACTATAATGATTCTATAAGATCCTAGAAGCTTTGGAATTTTCTATAAAGCTATATCTAACTAATAAACAATAGGCTTTAACCTTTTTTTATAAGCTTTAGCTATAGTTAAAAAGCAAGCTTATATATATTTATGCTAATTAAAAAATACTTATAAAGCAATAGAAAATAGTTGACTTTGCTGATAATTATTAGCAGGCTATTTTAAAAAAGCTCTAGAAACAATATAAAACTAATCTCTTAAGCAATATATTATCTACGGCATTAAAACATTGCAAAAAAAATAAGCCTTTTAGGGATTTTAATCAACCTAAGGATGCATTATACTATAATTCTAACAATTCTCTATAATCTAAAAATAATTAAGGTTTTAAAGGCTAAAATTAAGGCCTAAGAGGAAATTGTACTAATTGCAGTAATTATAATAGTTATAGTGGTTAAGGTTGGGAAAACCATCGTAGTAAATTTAACCCTAATGGAAAAAAATTTCCACTAAATTAAATCATTAAAGAAAACAGCAATAGCAAAAACTTATTTAGCAGCTAGAATAAAAAACCCCAATGCTACATTTATAACTTTTTAAATTACTTTACTAATACTTACCTAAATAAAAAAAAGCAAGCTAATTAAATTACTTTTAGAAATAGCACTATAAGCACCTAATAATAACCACAAAGGCTAAAAGCCTTTATAATCTAAGATAAAGGAGATAATCTAGCTAAAGAAACACCTAAAACATTAGTCCTAGTAGCTATAATAATAACTATAAAGGCCTATATTAAAATACTTAAGTTATTATTAGTTAAGGTAAAGGTTAACATAAACACTCAGTCTTCTATTAACTTTATTAATATTTCTTTTATTAAAAAACATAATTTAAATAAAATACCTTTGTTTACTATTTTTTTTATTAAGATTTCTTATATTTTCATTAAGATATACAGCGTATACTAGATTTTATTTATTATATTTAATTCTTATAAGAAACGTATTAAGCTTTAACAACTATATATAGCAATTAAATAAAAGCAATATAAGTTACCTCTTCTCCTTAGAATGCTGGCTATTTAGGAAAAAAAGATAATTCTAAACGATATAACCTAGCGATAGTATCAAAGAAATAATAGCCCCCAAATTAAAACTATATTAGCTTACGCATTTAAAAGAACGATAAAAAACCAGGCATTTTATTACATTATTATTACACCCTTTACAAATAATCCTAAGCATATATTAAAAGAAGATAAAGATAGATAAAATATTAGAGGAATATTTTAAAATAAAACTAAAAATAAACTATATAACTTAAAAAACTTACTAAAATGCCTATAAAAATATGCATTAACATTCTTTAATTTAAACAAAGCTAAAAGATTACCTTTAAAGCAATAGGCAAACTATGCTATCCTACTTTAAAAAAAAGCAATCCCTTTATATCTTTTTATTTAACAACTCTCTAAAAAAAAATTAGAGATTTTCCGCAAATATCTTAAAGAGTAGTTAGCTTATAATAAAATTTACCCTAGCCAAAGTCCTGCTAGCGCTCTTATTCTTTTTACTTTTAAAAGCAATAATAAACTAAAGCTATACATTAACTACCATAAATTTAACAAAGTTACTATTAAAAACCGCTACCCTTTTCTGCTTATATTAAAAATCTTAAATTGCCTCTTAAAATTTAAAGTATTCTCTAAGATTAATCTTACTAATACTTATTATTAAATTAAAATTAAAAAGGGTAACAAGTAAAAGATAGCGTTTTAAATACGCTATAAGCATTATAAATATTTAATTATACTATTTAATTTAATAAATACCTTTAT